>VYZX01002293.1:0-35212 GCA_013401335.1 Brachypteracias leptosomus | reverse complement strand
AAAAAAAAAGGCATGGAAAATTAAAAGATTAAATATCCTTTCTCTATGAAACATTTGACATCCCATTCAATTTAAAAAAAAAATTCAGTTCCTAGTCCAATTGAAAATTACTGCTAGTAAGTTTCAGTTCTTAACCATTGCTAATACAAGGCAGAGACTTCATTTGCTGCTTTCAGATACCACTGCCAATGCTGGGCCCACGTACCTGCCTTGGAAAACATGTCCTACTCATAACAGTTACTAGCTACCAAACAATTAGAAGAATCCAAATTGAGATCAAATCAACACAGTACTTGAAACTAAGCTTCTGCTAGTAAAACATACATCCCCTGCCACTGAAATAATTCCTCAAACTCTTCCTTTAAAAGACATAGACAGTTCTGTCACTGACTATTTGGGGTTTGCTTTTTGTTTGTTCAGGAAAAAAAAACATTTTACCTTGATCCCTGACCAAGAAATTTGTAGTAACAAGAGGTGGGACCTGCCCTCTCACTCCAGTGACAAATGGTTCTGACCCACGGTTACTTCTGTCATCTTCAATCACTTGAATCTATGATGGAAAACAGCACGTTAATATTTAGAGGCTTGTTTACAAAATACAAAATTTATCTGCTAAGCAGTGAAAAGGGGACCTGAGGCAAACATTACTATCTCTAAAAATAAGAAGTCTAAAGCAAGTAAGTTTTGTCAAGCAGGCACCTCTCAAATTGATTTTGAATAGTATTTAATGGCTAACAATAAACTACAAGGTGGAAATAGTATTTCTCCCCAACTGTTTCAGTAGTAGCATATTTTGTATTTTAAGGCCTGATCTGAATTCATAAAAGCCAAACACAGATCAAGAAAAGAATTTTTGGTAGTATATCCCTGCACACTGGTCCTAGCTAAATTAAAATTAGAAGCTTCTGTAAGCCTGAGGCTGAAGTTCCATAGATAACCTGGCTTTTCCTTTCTGTTTTGTTCCCACTGCTTTCATAGTATGTGTTCATTTCTAACCATTGTAACTCTGACCTAAAGACAGATGCTTGCAAGCTCTGGTGGTGCTCAGGAAGCTTGCAAGCTTCATTACTCTGTGGTGCTCAAGTGTTTGCGATTTGAATTCTGGGGATGTGGAAAGTGAAGTTTTAATAGCTTTGTCAAGGAATCAAGCCTAAACTTCAAAGCCAGTAAAAATCTTAATTTTCTTAGTATTTCAAATTGTTTCATTAATGCAAATACACTTAAGATGAAAATGCATTAAACATTTTTACTTTACTAAAATATCCACTGGTCTTTGCATAAGAACAGAAAAACGTAGTTATATACAGTTTCAACTACATTTCCACATTTGTGCCTGAATGAAAGCATTAAAGGTAGCAATCTTCTGATCCTATTTGGCCGCCAAACACAGATGCCTTTGCTTAGAGTAAATAGTGAAATAAGTAAGTTTCCATGGCAGAATTTCTACCTTCTCACTAAGGATTCCAAGTTGCCAGCAGAAAGCTTCCCATAGCATCAGACAGTGACTACTCTAGGATAAAGCCAGTCCCCATTCAAAAGTCTACAGACTGACTGACATTGGCGATCCCACCACTGGCACCTGTTGTATCACCAACTTCAGCTAAACAAGGAACAAGTGATACAAGGGTAACAAAGTCAAATGTGGGGTTTTTTTCTTCCGATCCAAAAGGTAGCTGCTTTTTTCTTTATTTAGGTAAGACTCTCTACACAAACATTACAGTTTCAAATTCAAAATTTAATGGTTATGTATGAGCACAGATAATGAGAGAATGTTTACAGCTCCCCATGCCTCATATTCATCTACTGGAAGATTTATATTAGGAATTAACATCAAAACAAAACAGTTCATGTGCAATTTTAGAACTTCAACCATTAGCATACACAGTACTGGTATATCAACAAGAACAGTAATTAAATTCTGCTCAAAATTGGTTTGGCTTCACAGCTACAAAGGCTCATGCCACGTGTATGTTCGCACAAGACACACATTGTATGTACAATTACACTGATGGCTTACACTGAAAATGCCAGTTGGAATCTGATGAAGGAAATATTCTAGAGATCAGACAAAGGGAAGGGGAGACATTCTTCATGATCTGTTTCTGAAACTGTTTGCTTTCTACTGCCTCACCATTCATCACAGAGGAAAAGATTTTTAAAAATCTCTTGTGGTGTAACGTTACTCATTTTTATAAGGCAAGCAGAAGACAGCAAGGAAAGGGTAAAGGATTAATGATGGAGGGTTAGCAAGGTGAAGTTCATGTTCCAGGCATGCACAGATGGTCACCAACACAGACTACAGTTGACACATACAGCACTTACTGGGCTAGGAATTGCATCTGGATCTATTCTGTGCCTGGGTTTCTGCTGGGGTGGCAGCTCATTAAGTTGCTTTTTTAAAAAAAAACAAAACAACCAAAAGTAGGAGTGCCACAAAAAAAAAAAAAGGGAGAGAGAGAGAGAGAATAATAAACCAAAAAGTAACAGTGTTGCTTCTCTCTATCTATCCAAACCTGTAGCCCTGGAATTAGATACATTTGAACATTGCTTCATGCAACAGGAAACATCAGCTTCTGCAGCATACACCGATCCCAAAACCAGTGCCTTGCCAGGATATTGAGCTTTGGCTCTGGACATGTTGTTAACAGAGGCAGTGGCTCACATGCTCATTTTGGTTAGAAATCGGAGATTTATGCTTTAAGAACATGCTAAAATGAAGGCAACTGACAGAAGCCATCTGAGATCTCATTTAGTGGAAGAGAAGGGAAGCAGACAGCAATTAAAGACTTCCTATATTCTATGGAAAAACAGGGTCATAAACTTTACATAAACCCTGAGTCTAAACACAAGGTTTTTTGAATAGCATTAACTTCTGAAGAGCACCAGTCCAGATCTAAGATGTAACTCAAGACTAAATCATTTTTATAGTTTGAAGTAAAGTGATTGTAAACACTGCCCTGGAAAGGTTTCAAGTAACTGGGGCCTTCTGACACAGTAACAGAACAGTATCAGTAGTGGAAGGAATAGCACAGTGGCAATAATACTACCAGACTTAATATTACTCATCATTGCAAACCATTCCATATCACCACTCTTCCTTTCTCAGAACCTTCAGTCTGAAAGATAATCCGAATTTGAGAAGTTGTCCATATTTGACTGAAGTACTGTCATGATTTAATGACCCAAAAAAATGCTAACCAGCTTTTTGTCAGATTATAGGAAAAGGGAAAAGCATTACAACTAACCAGAGTCCAAAGGTGGATCATATGGTTCATAGATTGTCACTTCAAAACCTAAAATCAGTTCACTTGGAAAGTCATTAAGCAAGAATCTAGAAATGGAGAAACATGTTTAATCAAAGCCCTCAAGGATTCTCAAAATGTGGCATAGTACAGAAAAAGACCTGAGGAATTAGAGCATTGACTTGCATATGCAGCATCTTTCTTTAGTCACCAAGAAAATTACCGCTACTGGGCTTATCACAAAAGACTAAAGCTGGATATATGAGACAGAAGTAAGCAGGAAAACAGCTTGATGTTCTTTGAAATGAGAAACCTGTTTTCAGCTTTGGTCTTTGTCAGCTCTGTTTTATGTAATGACACTATGGAAGAGTTCACACTGGCAAGAACAAAGTAAGCTTACAGGGCTAGGAATGGAATCTGGATCCAAGCGCTTTGGTGGTGGTCCAGGCTGACTTCCATAATTTGGTGTTCCTGGATAGGCTCCTCCATAGTTTGGCTGGGGACCCCTCATCTGCCCAAAGGAACCTTACAAGAAAGGGACAGCAAAATCAAACAATAGCTATTACTAGGTGTTTCGTCATTAGGCTCTTTCCACTGTTCCTGTCATCATCAAAAAACAAAAGAAAGTCATATGCTTTCCAGTTAATTAGGATTAAGCATATTTATCACAGTGTTTCAGCTTAGATCTGTACATCCCTATCAATGATGCAATAAACTGAGGGATACAGTCCTCCTTAAAATCAGATGTAAGGAAACACAGGTTTTTAGACTAACATAGCTATTTTTAAATCAATATGATAACATTAGACATTATGATCATACTTCATGAACATTTAAGTTAAATGGAAGACTGCCTAACAGAAAGTGCCCCCAGAACAGCCAGCTAAGCTGTGGATGACCGTAATGCCTCAAACTAAAGGTTTCCTTAGAACAAGGAGTTCTCTTGGGCAGTTTTGGCTTGTTGGAAATTACAGTAATAGGTTAATGTGTGATTAACTCTTTTGTTTTGTAGCTACCTGAAGTTATTTCATATTACTTTAGACAATTTCAGTCAGTTAAGGAATAACAACATGATTCACCCCACTAGTGTTTTACAGCTCCTAGCAATTTGGACAGGTATTAAGTAACCTGGCTCGTTGTGCAAAGCTGCATGGGGAATGGGATTTTCATCTTGACACTTGCACATGATGACTTTATCCTAGCTATCTGTAAATGTTATTGTTTAAAAATCAGCCCAAACTGCTTTCAATTCAGAAGGCTTAACTGATACTATTTCTAAGTACACTAAAATGTGGAAAGTTGTACAAGGAGAAAAACACACAGTTTTGTGAATTAAAGAAGTAGCAGCAACTCCTTTTCAATGTTAAACAGTAACTCTCATACTCACTGTATATGCACACTGGATGCAAATTAAAAAAATAAATAAGGCTTTTCAGGATTTCAAATCTCTACTTTTGAACAGATGAAGTTGCAGACATCAAATTAAAGTTTATAATAAAATTTTAATCACACATCATAGTATTATGGCACTAATTAATAAACAACTTTTTGGCCAAGTAATAGGATTCCTTTGGTTAAATTACTCTGATTAAAACCCATACAATAAATATCTTAGAATGACACATCCTATTGTTTATCTTGGATTTGTCCCTCAGACACGAGCACAGGAAAACATGAAGGAAGCTGTGAAGTGCAGCCAGAAGCCCACAAGCAACAAACCTGAAATCCAGTTCTCAGTTTGCAGCCCACAGAAAACACACGTAACTTATAATTCCTACACTAGGAATACTCACCGTTCTGCTGCATTTGGTATCCTGGCTGAGAAGGATGAGTGGGGGGAGGAGGTGGTCCATGGAGGCCACTCATGGGAGGCCCAGGGTGTGGTCCTGACATGGTTGCCAAAGGTGGTGGTGAGGATACATGATTAGGCTGGGACATTGGTGGTCCAGCAACAGTCTGCCCAGGCAGTGATGGGCCTAGCATGGCAGGTGGCCTTGGGGCACCTGCGGTAGGAGGGTAAGAGGAAGGTCCAATCCCTGTAGGAGTGGGAGGTGGGGCAAAACCAGGGACTTGAGTAGGTAGACGCTGAGTTGATACTGGTTGACCAGGAAATGGAGGCTGTGCCAAAGGAAGACCCTGAGACACACTGGTAGGAGGGGGTCCTTGGCTCGCAGTGTAAGGTGTGTAGAGACCAGATCCTGCTGCACTAAAGATTCCTGAGACTGGGGGAACCGATGTTGGGAGACCTGATAAGAAGAAAAGAATATATAACAATTTTCTTCTACCCTCAAGACAATTAAGATGCAAGCAAAACCCATTTGCTGTAGCTCTACCACTTTCTCATCTTCAGATGCACTTGCCAATACTAAGAAAGATAAACCTTAAGTGAACACCCCCCTAAATTGACCAGAGAGCTGAAACTCCTCTAAGGGATCTAAAACTTGATAGTTCCTTCGTTGTCCTCTTTGTCAAAGTCTGAGCTTCTTATTTTACATAATTAGAATACATTTCAGAATTCAGGGCCAGAAAAAAGAGGCAAAGCCAGGAGTGGGTAAAACAAGAATCGCAAGTCTGTCCACTGATTTCCTGAACTGAAAGAAGTTTGTATCTTGAACTACAGGCTCCAACTTAGTGTGGAGTTTAAGAATAGTTTTGAGCTCCATGGTTTTAATAGCATAGAATTGGCACCTTCCGTATTCACCGTTCTACTTCTGAGGATAATTTCAGACAAACACATTGCAAAAGGCTACAGAAATCTGCATCCCCAACTCCTACTTTACCTGTAAAGTCTGCGTTAAGACTATGAGGGACTTTTCAAAGTACTTTACAAAAACAACAACAACAACAAAAATCAATGTAGTCAGGCCAGTTTACAAATACTAAAGACAAGTCTCTAATCATTTTAAAAAGCTCTGTAATCTACAGCAGTGGGACTGTAGATCTAACACAACAGAACAAAATATCTAAATTCAGTTTATACTGTTTAAGTAAGTTTCTTCTCAGTTTCCAGCAAGACCCTTCAAAGAATCATTCAGAGTAATTTCAACTCTTTATGATTTACTCAGCCCTTTTTTTTTTTTGACTGGGCTGCTGCACAACAGTGACAAGGCATGCAGACTCTCCAACAGCTTATTTAGAGATAAGACTGTTTTTGTGTTTCACACCAAGATTCACCTGGCAGAAGAGAAATATTGTTACTTTTGTCACTCATGTCCTGTAGTGCTTCCTGCACTGTCCCCTACAATGGTCTCAATTCTGTTTTCCTCAATGACAACCTTATTAGGCAAGGAAACTACCATTCACTATGAGAGACATCAACACCCAGAGAATTCCCATCACCACATGAATCACAGAATTACAGAATGTTAGGGATTGGAAGGGACCTCGAAAGATCATCTAGTCCAATCCCCCTGCCAGAGCAGGATCACCTAGGTCAAGTCACACAGGAATCATTGACAAGAGCAAATCTTTTATGGAATTAGTAGCATAAATGAAAAGCAATAGCATATTTCTTTATCCAGGAAATCTCACCATAGCCCAGTCCAGCTGGGGGAGGAGCAGAAGCTGTAGTACTGCCAATTGTCATCCCTGCCATGTGATTGGTGAGCTGCTGTACACTGGCTGGAGGGGGACCATATTGCTGGCTGACAGGCGTGGGTGCTGAGCCTGGCAGAAATGGCTGAGAAGCAGGTGGCCTGAGAAGGAAGATGAGAAACTTCAATGGATTCTCCATTACACAAGCGATTACAATTCTCTGTGCCTTTTCAAACTGAAGCACTGTAGCTCAGTTTCGGAAAAATAATTACATGTCCTGCATGGATCTGAATCCCTTCCACAGAAAAAAAAATAAATCTATTAGTTCTTAAAATACAAATTCTATGTTTATAGTCTTTTTTGTTAATTCCATTTCAGTTATTGCAACAGATCAGAAACACTGCAACAGACCACAGAGGATGAGCAGCAGTATGGCCTGCACAGCTATTTAAGAATTGTTGCTCAAAAGATTTGGACTCTCAATCTGACAGTGCTGAGCTTAACCAGAAGAAAACAAAAAACAACCACCTTCCTCCAAAACCAGTAATCAGAAAGAACCTGTGTTACCACCACAGAGGTAATGGCAGTATCTTTCTGGAGAAGATGCTCAAGAGCTTTAGATTAAGGTAACTCTATTACAGATCCCTGACAGGAAAGGACCCAGAACCAATACTAGTCAATGACAGACAGCAATGTGCTCCAGACAGAGATCAATTCACACTGCCAAGGAATCAAATACTATAGCTCTGTGGGTGCAGTTGTTTTTAAATAAGACAGATTATGGTAATGAGAAAAGTCCTTATAGGAAAATGACTACCACAAAGGAAGTCTTTGTAGGAGAAGTGGTTTCGATCAGTCATTGACATCTGCTCATACACTTCCAAAAGTTTTTAATCTCCAGAGATTCTTATTGTCTAACAAATACCCCTATAGCAAAATGTTGTTCCAAAACAGCAAGGAAGCAATAAAGAAAGCCAATGTCTATCACAGGAAAAACAAATTATTTAGTTTGTTTTAGATCCTAAAAGGTTTAGAGCTAGCATATGTCTACCAAGGCAGGCCTTTGTTAGGATTTGCTCTGCTTGTACGTACCTCTGCATCAGGGCTGCTGAGGCTGGAATCCCATTCTGCACATCGCCATGTCCGAACTGACTGTATGCCGGGTGGCCAGAAGGAAGAGATGCTCCAGAGGCTGGAGCGGGAGCTCCGGATGTTGGAGGGGCTCTTAATGAACCTAGAGACAGAAGGGAAAAAAACAAACAAAAATCACAAATTACTCAGAGACAAGGGCTTGAATCAACTAACATGAGAACAGAAAATAAAAAGAGTGCAGAAATGGTTTAGCAGTGGCCAAATTGATCTATCAATACTCCATGAGCAACAAAAAATTTATACAACTATATGAGAAGTAGCACAACTGAAAGCACACATTTTTAGCCAGTGTCACCAGTCACCATCTCCACATTGACTAAGTAGAAAATACATACTGTAGAGGGTCTTCAAAAGACAATTTCATCTTTTGATGAAGAAAAGGTATGTTAGCTTGTCAGTAAGGTTCTCCCCTCTCCAAGACCAGTTGTTTTTATCCAGACCAAGGAGAGTATTCACATGGAACCCAATGTTCATTACAGATCAGTTTCTCCCTACTTGAAAGGTAAGCAGGTTATGTCAGTAGATCCAGTTTTCAAAAATTACACTCAACTGACTGCTTTTACATATAAACATAATGGGGGCCACCACAGACTGTTCTTCCCAACCTCTCAAGGTTGGAGGCTAACAGGAATATTTTCTCATCTTTCAGACTGAGCTGGTTCCAGCCCAAACATATTTGCCTCAGAAACAAATCTTCACACTTTCCACAGACTGCACAATGCTGGATACAATACCAGCAGACCAACTTGCAGCGGCTACTTCCAAAAAGAGAATATAAGCTTCTATTTTATTAACAGTACGTTAAAAATGCTGATAATTAGAACAATCATATAACCATGCCTGCTATCCATGAGGGATGTACAGGGGATGATTAAACTGCCCCATGAGACCAGGGCAGCACATACACACTGTCACGTCTCTGACAGCGACTAACATGATGAGTTTAAAAGGGGCTCTGAAACTTTCTCATGAGGAACCATTATGAAATAGGACATAAAAGAAGCCATTTCTCAATTCTACAGTATAAATTATACATCAAAGCACAAGGTTTCAACTCATTTTTTATCTGTTACATATAATTCTTAATAACCTCATGGATGTAAATTTAAGGAATTAACTAAACCTTGTATGAATAATCAGCCATTTCTTGGGACTTTTTTCTTTACTGTTAAACCCTCCTCCTGTTCTTAATTTTGAGACTTATTTCCAGAGACATTTACTATTTTTATATACCTTCACGACATTAAATATTGTGTTTTCTAAACTACTGTTATAGGACCTCAATCTTACCATTCCCCCAGCTAAGCATTTCCTAACCTCTAACTATTTGTATGTTGTGTGGTATTTCTATTTCTGAATGTCTTTTGTGATACCTTTTCTGTTAATTTGATATACTTTCATCTATTTTGGAATCTCTTTCCTTTGATAGTACCTGTAAACTGTTTAGCATTGTTATCTTTTGTCTTTAAAAGCATATTTAATTCAATTCCTGGAGGGATCCTACACTTTTATTTTTACATTGCTAACTTTTCCCCCTCAGTTTGACAAATATATGCTTATTTCAGAAAAGGCTTCTGAAGTCTTCTTTTTCTAGTTCTTTTCACAAATATACTTTCGTAACCATTACCACAGACTGCTCAAATAGCCACCAAAAAAGACTCACTTGAACAGGTATGAATATCTAGTGATGTATTAGCTTAAGATTCATTAGTGTTGAGGAATCCTGAACTTCCCCATCAACCCCTGTCCTTACTCATCCCAGACTTCAAAACAGAGGAAGATGATGGCAAAATAGAAAATTCTTGTGATTTTACTCAAATCCCTGAGGCTATATGGTCTTGGCCTTGTTCTGACTCCCCATTCTTCTAAACAAATCAACAAGGCTGGAAATAGAACTTCCAAAATACTAATAATTGGAAAGAAGGAAAGATACAACATGATTTCTTGTAGTGTTTCTAATTCTTGCATCTTGATTTCTAGCTTTGCAAAAGTATTTCCTCCTCCAAGCCATTTTGAAGTCATAATTATTCCTAATATAAATTTGGTTTCTATGCTATAGCCAGCTATAGCTGAAACTTTCTTTCTTCCCTTAAATTAAAGCACAAGTTACAAAAATCTCATGACTTCTAATAACAGCTTCCTAGTGCTTGGGGAGATTTTTCATTTCCTCATTGCAACACTACCATTTCAAACCTCACGTTTTAGTTCTCAAGCAGGAGACTGCGTTCTTTTAAAGTAAGGATTCTCCCTGACAGAATCTAAATAGGCCAATTCAGGTTTTGAGATCAGTCTTCAGAAAATATTAGTCACAAACAAGGTTTTATCAATGAATCTGCAGTCACAAGGGATTTCTACTAGGACTATTTCCTCATATCTCATTTACATTTCTGGGGCGCTGCCTACAAACAGATTGGAAAGTGTCCCACCCACCTCTGACTGAGTAATCAGGTACCCACACCTTTGAGATAAATATCCATATTAAATGGGAACTTGGCACAGATGTAGTAGCACAGCACAAACACTCCCACAGAAAGGACAGCATTTACCTATGAAATTAGGTGCAAGAGAAGAAGTGTCAGAGTTGAGAGATACAGGAGAGCCCTTCGAAGGGAACCCCAAGGAAGGAAAGTAACCTGAAAAGACAGAATACACCAGTAAATCAAGCCTGAGAGAAAGCACCAAGAGACGGTGTTTCCAATGCTGAGGACAGTCTGCTGTGCAGAAAAGATCATATACAAAAAATCCATGTCACATTTACCACAAATTCCCTAAGCTATGCTCCCTCTCACTGTTCTACCATGCATAACATATTACCAACATTCTTCAAATCCTAATGTTAATCCAAGTGTTAATAGTATCACAAACTGAGTCTATGTAAAACAATTTAGCAGCAGCCTAATACCATCTGAAATGGTATTCAGATAACTGTGTTTGCACTTTCAACTGTATGGACTCATCAGAAGGAAACTGATTGACTGAAAGACAGTCAACACCCTCATAGCAAGAAGCAGCTATTTTCAGCTAACAGGAGAGTCAGTATTCCAATTCTGGTCCCAAGCAAAACTAGCACCACTGGCACAGTATTCCCATGTTTCCATCAGAGCTGAGTTTTTCATAAAAATCAGGTGCAAAAGGCTCCCTGACTGAGGATGTCAACTACTCTCAACACTTTTCCACTCAGCCCTCCAAGCAATTTTATTGTAATTTAAAAAATAAATCCCTAAGACAACTTCTTTGAGATCATGGAATAACATTGCCAGTTTTCCCATTATCCCTCAGTGTTTCCTGTCACTATAGCTGCTCTGAAATGAATTACCTCTCCTATAAGTTATGCAGCTACAACAGGTCTTGGTACAAGGACCTGCAATAAACCTAACGTGTTGGAGATGGGGGTAGAAGGAATAAATATCACCTGTCTGCTCTCCTTGATAACGCATTGTTTGCTTGCCACTCTCTTCCATCTGAATGTCATGTTCAGCAGCTACTAACATGTCAACTTCTGGCGGTTGTGCAATAGGAATCCTGGATTTACAGTAACAGATCTAAAATGCACAGCTTGACAACTGAGATTTCCTTATTACAGTCTGTTAAGCCTAGGAAGGATGGTCTCAGAAGAAAAGATGAAGAAGAAATCTCCACAAACCACAGGTAACATTTGCCTAATATATCAATGAAGTACATGTACTGCACTACTCTTAAGTAGTATCTCATTTCTGTTGTCCAGATGAGATCCCTTTGTTGTCCTCAGTATCACGCTACCTTTCAATCATTACTGACACAAACAAAATCTGCAATTTTAATCTGCACAAGTTTACATGCATGTTAGCAAGCTTTCTATGTATGTCCTTACTGAGCTGTCATGAATTGCATTTCTATGGTTCTAAAATTAAAAAAGGCAAACCAGAAATAACTCAGGAGGAAAAAGTTAATTCCCTTAGAAAGGCTTTTCAGACTTGTAAAGTCTGAAAGTTCTTGAAGTATCTCATGGAAGATGCTCATCAGTTTCTTTTCACAAACATCCTAAACATTCTTCACACTACTAACAGTCAAAACCTGTTTTCTATAAATAGCTACACTGGTGAAACCTTTCCAACAAATCTGTTGTAATCTTTGTCCTTCTCGAATCAATTTCTCTCCCTCACCGAATAAAGTCCAGCTTCTCCCCATTCCTTCCACAAGACAGGAAACACTACTTAGTCAATGGCTACACTGGGTGGCCAAACAGAGCACTCAATGGCTGAGCCCTGCCGCTCTCTTCCCAGGAAGGAGCCTTTCTTTCCTCTACATAGTGTAGTTTTCATTACATTTATAGGAATTTAAGCCCTCTGTGAAATTAGTTCCAAACTCACAGATTAAAAGTGCTATCAGAAGAGATTTATTGAGATGAGAGGAGGAAGGGGATTAAGGAAGGAAAAGGAAGATGGAGCAACTGAATAACCCATTCTTTAGCACACCACACTAGCTCTTCTACTCCACTACTCTGCTAACTCCAGGCAAAAAACCCAACAGGCTAATTATTCAGCTCCCAAATTTCAGTCTCCCACTTCTGTTAGTTTCCAGAATACAGTAAGTACTTTGACTGTTCTCTCCTTCTCACTGGGTTTGGTTTAAAATTTAAGAAGTTGCAAAAAATTCAAGAAGTCCTTGGAGGAGAGAATAATACAAAGACCATCAGCATGATTAGCATATTCCTCATTTCCTTACAATATCTATGTGAAATCAAAATAAACATTTCAGAGTCAGTTTGTGTTGTGCTTATCTCAGCAGAATTGGAATTCATCCACATGATTTTGAAAGGCAGTAATATTTCTACTCAAAGCAATAGTATTTTCTCCTCTACAACTCAGATGTTAAAGTCACTATTAATCTCCCAAAGCAACTCAGGCACTCAGAAACAAAGACTCCTGAAGTTCTTAAAACTATTAAAGTTAGCTTTTCTGTTGAAGACAGGAAAAAAAAAGTTGACCTACTTAAAAAAAATTTTTTATAACAAACAAACCAACAAGTGATATGATCCTACAGAACCAGGAATATTCTGGAACACATTAGCTTGCCACATGTCCACAAACTTTTAATTGATTCTAAAGGCATTAGAGAAAGCAGCTCCAAATACACTTTCTGCCTAAAGTTGCATGTCTTAATCTTTCAGGATGGAGTGAAGATCCTTCTGCATAATAATGTAAGGCTGTTTCAATTAGAAATCTATTACAGTACATAACTGCTGCCCCTCAACATAACCTCATCAGGAAGATTGTCCTCATCAGAAGCTTCAGTATCACAGGAGCAGGGACATACCACAAAAAAGCAGGCTGTGATTTTCAACACATTAATTTTATGAGCTATGAAGAGTAAGCCCTACTAAAATGGTTAAATGACAGAACAGTAATCTCAGAACATACAAGAACAACATGATTTTTAACATCATGTAAGCTACATACAGAAGATAACTGCTACCACAAAATAAAGATTAACAATTGGAAGTATATAGAAAAAATTCCACACACCAAACAATTCACAGGTTTTCAATCATTAAATTTTGACTGAGAAGTACCTTGTGAAGGGACTGGCTGTTGGTGTCCTGGCATCGGACCATTATAAGCTCCATATTGCGACTGAGGACCCCCTGGCAATGGCTGTCCTCCGTAGGCAGGCTGCTGGTATCCCTGATAGCCAGGCTGAGGTTGCCCGTAAGGAGGCCCTGTGTGAGCTTGCTGGTTTACACTCATTGTATTTACATCCCCAAATTAATCTCACCTGCAAAAAGGGGGGGAGAAATGTCTTTTAGCAAACACAAAACCAAACTGGCCAACTTTCCTACTGCTTTCACAGAAACAAGAGCTCCTGAGATAAAAAGGAAGGTAAAACATTAATGGTAGTTTACTCTTGCACAGCAATTTTTTCAGGTAAGATAAATGCTTTACAAGAGCTAGTTAGAAAACAATATTTTTAGAAACTGTTTTCTGATCAACTTAATCATTGCTTCATCCCGGTTAGACTTGTGATCACATCTTTTTAGAAAAAAATACTCTAATTTGCCATTCCATAGCAGATGATTATCAAGCTTCCTGAGACACCTTATGACCTAATTCCACCTCTCAGAGCATCAGACCAATGGAAAACACATTTCATTACACAGATGAGAGATTCCTTAAAACAAACTTCAGTAACACTGAACAACTTCAGCTTTCATCTCTATGTTGGTCTACTTGATAATGTTTCCTTGCCACAAGCAACACACACTTCACCATCCATAACTTGTTAGAATCCAGAACAGTACAGATATAGGGTTGGGGGTTTTTTTGCCTTTTTTGTTTTTAAACAATGATTTAAAGTCCTTGTTATTTACACAAATTTCAGAAAACTAAGATATTCCAAAAGCGGTATGTTCACCTAAGAAAGATATTCAACATGGAAAAGCATCACAGACAAAGATGCCACTAAAGGAGTTATACAAAAGTGTAAAACCTGAAACAGAGTGCCAGAGACAGGAGAGATGTTTCTTAGTAAAATTATGCAAGAAATCTTGCTTAGTAGACAGATTCCCAATTTCTCTAACTGTAAAAAGAGATTGACTAACTTTATAAAAACAGAAACAACATTGGGAGACCTCAAACCAAGCAGGCAATTCTTACAATACTATGGTACCAAGCAGGAAGAGAAGCGACAGAGCCCTTGAGTTGTAGAGCTCCAAGGAGATGACTTCATGGGCAGGAGATTCCCCTGTGGTCTATTTCTCAAAGATGTTTTGCATCCCCTGTACTCCTCTGGACACTCCATATGTCACTGTTAACCTCTTCGGCTAAGACTATCTACACTAACGTTGTAAAGAAATGTGTTTAGAGAAATCTAATTGTTTACTAAAAAACCCCTCCTGTTTATATAAAAATGCAAAGTTAAGGTAAAGCAATTAATGTTGCCCTCATATTTTGCTCCAAATCTGATGATGAACTTGTGCATTAAAGATGAACTGTAAATCTTAACACAGAGGAGACACACAGATGCAACAGTCACCAGCCACTTGAGGCAAATCCCAATGAGGAATCTATAGCTTAGCTCAAGTGGACAACAAACACTCAAGCTGCTTTGCCTATACATTGATTTGAGTATGTCAATCAGTGATAAGGTTGGTTCTACACACTACCAAAAATATGATGTCAAAGGATTATTTCAACAATTGATACTGCAGTTGCACAGCAGAAGTACTAAAATAACTATAGCCTCTGCAAGAACCATTCATATAGAAATTCTTTAAGATCCATACATATATAAAAGAGAAAATACATGTATCACAGAGAAATTAATTATTTACAGATGAAGGCTAGCATAACACATACCACATTTAACTTTTATAGCTAGTAAATATGACAAATGTCAATACTAAGAATGTTTACTCTGAAATGAGATATTAAACTTTATATGAAAGGAAATAAATGAAGTTTTATATTTTTATTCTTCAAGCTGTAAAAAGGTAATGTCATAGGTTTTGTTTAGAAATATAACTCAAGTATTTAAAGGTAATTTGCTCTTGAAAGTGGCATATAATGTCATTTGCAACAGCTTACAACAGTGTGACTGATTTTTTTTATCAGCCTGTGGTGTTTTTAAACATGATTACACATGACAAACATGACAGCAAGAGAGCAATTTCTAAGTTTTCTGGTTTCCCATGTCACCTTTGACTTAGTTCTGCAGAGCAGTCTAACCTGAGCAGCCATGGGGCCAGGAAATCTGGACTTTGGGACCTGCTCCCTTTCCAAGTTCCCCCAAAAGTTAACCTCTTCCTCCCTAGGCAGGTAAACAGCATCACCACATTGCAATCACTGACCTACCACCAATCACCTCCTCTTCAGTGCAAAAAGTAATGCAGGAAGCGGAAGTGTTCCTCCTGCACAGGTCGGGGTTAAGGGAAGGAGAGCACATCTTGGAACATCTGGGTAGGGCCTCCTGCCAAGGAAGGAAGCCTTCTTTTTCTTCCTGCCGCTGACTATTGCTTATTGGGCTGTGCAGGAGGAACATGGCTTCTAGTCTCTGCTCCTACAAACAGGTTCTTCCTCCAGGAAGACCTGCAGGCAAAGTTGTGGCTTTCTGGCAGGACACCTCCTGAGCTATAATCATTAAGACACTCTTCACAAGTTACACCTACAGAAATCCCTGAACAGATCTAATGCTTGAACAAGGAATTACTACAAGGCAGGAGAAGATCAACAGTTCATGCTTCTTTTCTTTTTAAAGCATGATAGGGCAAAAACTCAAGCATGTTCCTTGCAAACCACTTCTGACTTACTGTTGTGAGTGTATACTCAGGAGGTGATCTTACCCAATGATCTTTTACTATTCTCTTTTCAGCCTTCCCTCCCCTCCCTTACATGAATATTACCTGCTCAACTGGGAAGTACTGGTATCTGTTGGCTTTTTGCTCCCTCTGCAATAATACTGAAATCAAGAGGTAAGCTCATTTAATGCAAGTCTTACAGAGGAAAAGAGTTTTGTGATTACTTCCCACACTTTCTATAGAAAAAGTAGCTACACAAAGGAGACAGTTTGAGGTGTCCCAACTGAGAGGAAGGTAGATAGACCTCAGACCTTTAGCTATGCCATGTGGCAGTCGGCACAGGCTGATCTCCACCATAGCACGAGCTGATGCTTACTCTATACTAGCAGAGGGTCAAAGAGGGAGTTGGAAAGGAGGAAGACGACTCAGGAATGAGACCAGTATTGAAGCTGTGGAGAAGGCTGCTTCATTATTTCGATTGCTCAACTTGCTCTAAACGTAAGGCTAGTGGCATGTTTGCTCATCACCAATGTGGAACACCACAAAGGGCAGGGCCAAGAGTATCTATATCTACCTCTGAGAAGGCAGAAGACAGTTGTCACCGAACTAGTCCATTTTCCTTCTTCCCCAGGACAAGTCATTTGTATCAAACAACATTCATTTTGTCTCCACTCAAAAAACTACATATGTAAACTAGAGCTTGTCACTTGAAGATACTGAGAAAGGGAGAATTTTAAGCTGTCTTATGACATGAAGAAACAAACAAAAAATCACAGAAAGAAATACATGCACCAGTTAGGGAGAAACGGAGAAAACAAGGCTGCTTCATTTGATAAGGATAGAAGGAGGATATTCTTTCGCATGTAGTAGCACACATTACCAAGGCTAAGTCAAACATAACATTAAAAGATGTGGCTGAACATCATATTACTACTCAGCAGTTACAATACACGAAAGTTCAAAAAAGGACTCATGCTACTGGGGAAATGCTGTGACAACAAGTGGTCATTACTATAAACAACAATTTTCTTGCATGAAGCAGTCACTCTATGCCATTTTCTATTCCTCTATATAAAGGCAGTTGACCAGGGAAGTTTTGGTTAAAATAGTTACATATTGGAAAGCCGTTATACAAGACAGGCAACCAGTGCTGATCAGCAACAAACTGATAGGAGAAAAATACACAGTAATTCTAGGGTGGGGGTGTCTTTCAACTTTTACAATAGTTTCTAGATTTCTTAGTATACAAACATAGCAGACTACAGTGTAGTTTTTATGGCCTGCTTTAAAAAAAAAAGCCTTAGTGATTCATATGAGCTTATTTCAATCAGCAAATCTCCCAAATCACTGAAAACTGCATACTCATCATTTTTTTTATGGTTTGCATTCACTGTTAATTCCCTTTTGAAACCAAAAAGCTTGGTCTCATCAGTTCTTGATCTCTTTTTGAAGGAATAATTCTGCTGTATGCATTTCCTTTAGAAAGATGCTAGTGCCCTTTTTTACTGGTCTCAGAGAAATAAAAGGCTTATTTCAACTTCTGGGGAGACTGATCCTCAAGAAGAAAAAGACAGACAACAGCATGGCCTCCTATATTACGCTGACACTGAAGGAAATATGTCTACTTAATTTTGGAACAGAGAAAACAAAACCATTTCCAAAGGATAGCACAGAAAAGGACAATCAGCATCCTCAGAGACCAATTCAGAATATTATCTACAATGTTTTAATGCTTCCATTCTGCAACTATCTGAAGAAGCAGCAAAGTTATGCTAGTCTTATAAAGACCTAGACTCCGGAGCTAAAAACACTCTTCTGTGAAAGGCAAATGTCCTTGCTTTTGTTTCAGCAACAGCTTGATCAGGGCCTCTATAAGCACTCACAGAGCACTTGGTTCTTTTCAGATACAAGAAACGCCTGATTTGATTTTCTACAAAAAATCCTGGAAGAGAAGCTCATATCCTTGAAGTCAGAGACTGGCAACTGATCTGGAAGCACCCAGGCCATTATAACAAATGTCTCCCGTACACTGGTCCAAATCAATCCAAATGGCACTACTGGAACTGATCCTCCAATTTGGTCGTATTTTTGTGGTGCTCTGTCTTTTCATCTGGGCATATTCTCAACTGGTCACACCATGGGTACTATTTTCTTCATCTCTGCATTTTGAGTTGCTGCCAGAAACATCTGTTTTAACTGTTCATGAGAGGTACAAGACACAGTTTTCAAAATGAAAGCTTATAATGAAGTATTAGTGAAAGTTCAGAAGCCACCATATTTTTACAGAAGACACTTTTAGGAGAAGAAAGGATAGATTAGCTGCTAGAACATCTTAACACAACACATACTAGAGCAGATTTTTGCAGCCCAGTCTTTCCAAGGCTGATTCAAAGAGGTCTTTCAGGCTTCAGGCCATAAAAATCACGCTTCATATCTAAGATGTGACCACTTCCATTCTCTTCCAAAGAAGGGCCATATTAAACCCTGTTTTGTTAGGCTGATTCCTCATCTTGGGCGAGGTCCAATATAACATACAAGTTACTAGAATGAAAGTAGTTAGAAACTGAATACAAAAAAAGCTTAGTCTTGACCAAACCTTAAACCTACCACTATCTCCAACCCTTGCCACCAGCATCAGATTTTTACTTCAATAACATTTTATACCCTGGTGGGGCTGATTTACATCTCTATCTCTGTATCAAAAGTCTAAGAAAAGATTTCAAAAACGCTCAGTTATAGGCATTGCTTCTGGAGAATAACCCTGTGGAGGCAAAAATAACGAAAATATGACATTGACAAAATCACATTAAAGATTTCTCTCTTCCTTAGCTACCTCCACATACATGTTATAATGTGTGAAGTCATCTGACTCAGTTCTGTGAACTCTGCACAAGTATAATTGATTAGGAAAAGTTACAAGAGTGGTTTAAAGTTTAGAGAAGAGGCCAGAAGGAAGAATGGATGAAAAGAAATATATAAGAAAAAAGTTATATTGCTAAACAAGTATTCTTTACATACATTGTAACACTGATCATCTTTTATCCAATGTTTCTGTACTCTGACTTCCTCTACACAAATATGCATTACGCAATTCCCATCACTCGCAAGAAACAAAAAAGCCCAGAATTAGCTTTTCCTAATGCACACTGCCCAGTTTATACTGCCTTTTGGTGCTTTCTATGTTAACAATGAATCTTGCTGAACATATGAGAAAAAACTCTATCTTCACAATTCATCACTAATAAGCTTCTCAAACCTAGAGAACAAGAAATATCCACCTTCTCTCTTCTGTGGAGACCTTGTTGATCACTTTTAGTCACTCTTTGTACCTTGCCCTTCCCTAGCCAACCATCAATTCTTCCTTGGATTTTTGACCCTCCTGATAATAACTGCTACAGGAAGAAAATACAGTCCTACAGCAGCAGGAGAAAACATCAATGAGCATCAAATGACTCATTAAAGAAATAGTTCTTGAGACATATGTTCACTGTTGTAACTCAGCTTTCATCCATGAAATTAGAACCTGCAAATGTCATAGCACACTAAGAAGAAATATTTCTTAAATCAATGTCCACTTCACAGTCTGTCTATGGCAATAAAGAATTTTGAGTGATACAGCTTCAAGCAGAAAAGAGTAGTTTCAGAATAACCTTTTCCACACAAAACTAGATAGAAATGCTTATGCTTCCACAGACATGAGAGACGTTCTGGAGTTTTAGGCCATACATATTTCTATGCGCTCCATAATCAGAACATCTACTCTAACCAGAAGGGGGGTGGTGAGTTAAAAGTCAAAGTTACCTAAACCTACTCAGGCTACCTTTATAGCAACAAACAGTGTTACTTCAGGACAAAATCAACCACAAGTCAGCTCCCATTCCAGTGATGTGATTTTACATTGCTTGTAAACAACAACCACAAAAAAAAACATTGCTTGTTATGGCTCAGATGGCAATTTCTCTCCCTCTAACAATTCCCCAACTTTAACATTTGGTAACGTTGAATAAGGAACCGTGTAACAGAAAAAGATCTAGAAGTATTTTTATGGTATCATCACATTAATGGCTAAAAATCAACACTTAGTACCAAGATGAAAAATCTTAACATGACAGTACAAATATTAACTCTGCTGGATAACTTCTGAGGTAGGTGTAAGCAATTCACCCATGTTTCAGCAACCACTTCCACCATCCAGTAAGTTTAAACAGAACTTCAGTGTGACAGTTATGAAGGAGGCCCAGTTTGGACAGTTTTGCAAAGTCTCTCTGATGAAGATTTCAGAGCTTAGGCACACATACTGAAAAATACTCAAGCAAATCCCAAGAATAAAAGGAAATGAAATTAACCATCATTCTACTCTAAAAAGCATTGATCAGAAAAAGTGAAAGCAAACTCTAACCATACAAACACATTTAACATACCATCTACACAGAAAGTAAGAGTCCATCTCGCATAACCACTTTTTCAAGACTACACTTCTATTTTGGTTATGCCACCTCCACTCCTTCCTTTCTCAAAGCCACAGACAATCGCTAAGTTTTTCCACCAAACCAAACCAAACTCAGTCAGCAGGCCTCCGCATCAGATGACCATCCTTTACAAGCCTAGAATGAATGGAAGCTTGAACAGCAGAACACAAACGTTGGGGGAAGGATCCGCGGATTACAAGAGATTAGGGACGTTGCCGAGGGGCTATCTGCCTCACAACGCACCCGGGACAAAAAAAAACTGCTTGGGAGGGAGCGACGGCCCGACTCGTAGCCCCCAGGAGCGGCTGCACCACACCGGGGCGCTAACAGCACCCCTCGGGGCAGCCCATGCCCTAGAGGGGAAGGCCCCGGCAACAGCCGACCCGGCCTCGCAGGCCAGCACCCGCTGGGCCGGGCGCTCTCGCCCGGACACGTTACCGGGAGAGCCCCAGGCTCCTGAAGAGGCCGGACGCAGCGCGCAGGCACAGCGCTACCCCGACGCGCCACCTTGCTGGACGCCGCCAGGCCTCAACTCCTTGGCGGGGAAGGAAGCGGCGGAGGCGCCTCGGGCCCCGGCCGGGCCGCCGAGCACGGTGCCAGTCCCCGCTCGCCCCGGGCACTTACGTGGCCGCCGCCGGCAGGCCCTTACACCAACCCCCCCGCTCTCCCGGAGCCGCTCCGCGGTCCCACTCACCGTCGCCACCCGCCGCCGCTGCCGGGCCCGCTTCCGGTTCCCAGAGCCGCCGCTCCCCCGGAAGCGGCGCTCCCCCACCCGCCGCCTGCCACGTCCTCACTCCCCGCCAACCCCCGGCCGCCGCCGCGCCCCACCCGCCAGGGCCCGGATGCGGCGCAGGCGCCCTGAGGCGAGGAGCACGCGCACGGCCCCCCCCTCCGCGGGCGGTGACGTCAGGCCGGGGGCGCACGTCGGACGTCACCGGGCGGGCGGTGGCCCGGAAGTGTCGGGACGTGGCGGTGGGGTCGGCTGAGCTCCGATCCCGTTGGGTGGGCAGCAACTGCCGCTCCAGTTAGCGGCCGTCGCCGGGGCGCCCAGGCTGGAGTCGCGTTTGCTCATACGGGCGCCGTGCGCTTCCTTCGGGCCCAGCGCAGCCCCAGGTGGGGCGGGAGAGCCCTTGCGGAGCCGTTGTGGCAGAGACGCGGGGGCTGTTTTTTCAGGTTTCTCAGTTTCTCCGCAGAAGCGGCTGAGCCGGGGACTGAGGGCTTGGCCGCGGTGCAGCACAAGCGTGGCCAGACACTGCTGGGCCTCAGCCCGTGCCAGCCATGATGCTGGCATTGGAACAGGTTGTATGGAGAAGTGGTAGATGTCCCATCCCTGGGAACATTCAAGGTCAGGTTGGATGAGGCCCTGAGCAACCTGATTTGAGTTGAAGGTGTCCCTACTCACTGCAGGGGGGTTGGACTAGATGACTTTTAAAGGTCCCTTACAATCCCAACTATTCTATGATTCTATGACATGGATGCAAAACTGCTCTCTTGGTCATTAGGGAGTATATGCAGTGCCTTGCAGAGAACTGTTTGAATCCTATCTGTTAGCTAATCCTGGCTATTCTGGTCCCATGTCTAATATTAGGAGTGGCTGTAGGGGATGTAATGGAGCAGGAAGCTGCAGAGGGAGAACATTACATCTGTAGTCTACCTGTGTTTTTCAAGGCAGACACACAGTGCTACTGTGTAGTAACACTAGCTGCACGGAGGAAAGACAAGCAGAGAGCACATCACTTGCAAACTGCCTTTGTTCAATTTCTCAGGGTCAGGTGTTGTCACCTGATCTTGTACAAGTTTGTGCCTGTGTTATGTCCTTGCCTGAAATTCATACTAATGAATCCTGAGTTCTGAGTGACTAGGATTTGCATTTGGAATGGGAAGTGGAAATAAAATTTTTACTGAAATGCTCCCAGCTTTGAGAGTGTCAGACAAAGCTCTGGAGAGACAGGAGGTGCGCTATTTTCAGCCATGCTCCGGTGAGAGATCCATGGTGTATGTGGGGGGGGCACAGAGGGTGAGATTGACATGACACATGTGTTGGACAACTCTGGCCCCTTACCAAGAGCAGAATCAAATGTCTAATCATAGGCAGAGCAGCAGCTGAGAGTCCAGAAGAGCAGTGCAGGCTGGGCTTGACAGTCTCAACTCTCGTCTTGTGTGTGTGTTTGAAGTTGAAGGTGAGCAGAGGGCCTTTTAGGGGACCGGAGAGTCGTGGTGTGAATTGTGAAGATGGGAGTAGAAGATACTGCCTGTTAAAAGCTGGAGTTTGTTTTGAAATTGGGAAGACAAAATATCCAAAGCACAGAAATCATGGGAGCTGAGGAAGAAATGCTCATCACTCTGTCTGGAGGTGCCCCCTGGGGCTTTCGGCTGCAAGGGGGTTCCGAACAGAAAAGACCCCTTCAAGTGTCAAAGGTAGGACCTCAAGATTTGAACTGTGAGGGCAGAGTTGTTCTGCTGAATTCAGATAACCCCACTGAGATGGGCATCTTTCACTACCGTTAAGGAGTGCAGGAGCTCCTTACAGTGTCAGCAGATCTTAAAAGGAAAACTTGGCTGAAATGGTCAGGGAGAGTGTGGGGTGGGATACAGGACCTGAAATAGATGCTGTTGAGGTAGAGACAAGTGTCAGGTGAACACCTGCTTCTGTGCAGGTCTGTACAGCTCAGACACTTTATAATCAGTATAACTCTCACCAGTTGTCAGCAGAGATAGAACCATAGTGACAGTGCAGAAAAAAAGGCTCAAATATGGAAGCTTCAGTACTTGTGTAAGACATCCAACTAAAAAAATAATTTGTATCGAAGCAACAAAAGGTCGTATTTGTAATTCAGTTCAACTGTCCCTAGCACTTCATTACATCTTTCAAAGTAGATGCACATTTCTTCTGTTGGTGAAACTTTCTCAATGCTGTCTGAAGTGAGTATTTTTGATATTCTAAGCAGCAAATACAGGTTCCATTTCAAGAATTAAAGAAAAGCAGTTGTTTAGATGGGAGATGAAATAATAAAAATGGAATAAACATGAACCTTGAGTTACGTTACTTTTGATAAGCAGCTGTTCTCTTTTCACAAAGACTGCAGAGTAGCTTAAAAATTAGGAAAAAAAAGTCCTCATGTTTATTAAGATCATAACAGCTGCATTATCCTTGACACAATGATATCTTGGGATGTCTCACTGGAAGGCATCCAGCAGCAGAAATGAAAAAATGCTAAGCCCAGCTCCTTTTGTTTTCTTAAGTAGACTGTGCCACTGACAGAGAATTTTTAAATGAATTGTTTTGTGTCATTTGGCTCATCCCAGGTCAAGTAGTGTTTGTAACCTCTGCCAAATGGTTTGGAATCCCAGAGCTTGGCCTTGAAGTGGATGTTCCTTACATAGAGAAAAATGATTTTTTTTCAGGAAAACAACTTCTGTGCATACTCACAGAGCCTTAGGTGCTGAAGAGAAAGAATTAATGTCCTTGAAAAAGGTATTTGGCATCAGGGGTTGTTAGCAGAATGTGATTTTCAGTGGCCACATAAACTCTTTAAGAGTCTAGGATTATTTTGACTCTTGTTTTTCCCCAATAGACAAGAAAATGGGACTGAAGAGGGAGGAGATACTGAGTGTCTTAAAAAGATTACTCAGGATTGAACAGCAGCAAGAACAAACCATTACCCAGGCTAAGTTGCACCTTAAGGTGAATGGAGCATTGCTCAAGGATTAGTAGTACTTCCAGAAAGGTATTAACTTGAAGTAGCTCTTACCCAGAACTGGGTATTGTACCTTAAGTCTCACAATACAAATATTTATCTATTTTACAATACTTGGATATTGCATTAAAAATAATTATGGAAAATATAGTTGATACAAATCCATTCAAGGCTCAAAGTACATATCATTCTTCAAGCAGGACTTTCTTTTTATAATTATCATTTTGAGCAGTTATTTTCCAGAATTTAATGGCATCCAGGTGACCATACATACTCATTGTCTTAAAGGCAGCAGTGTTTAAACAGTCTCCAGAGAAAGGATTTATGGATTCTTACCAGGAGGCTAGAAAGATCATATCTGAATGTAAACTCCCAGGAGTCATGGAGTAACCTAATTGTCCTCCTCTTACTATGCAGAGAGTAGAAGTTTGAATCTGTTTTTGGCTCTGAGTTGAAAGATCAGCTCTTCATTCTTCTGCAGTTAGGATTCTGCTGTTGACACCATCAGGATGAAGTCTGGGCCAAAACACTGCCTGCAGAGCATCTTCCAAAACTCTTAACATCACTAGCACTGTCCATTTGGATACTTTAGGAAGATAGGAATGGTCTCATTGCTGAAGATGTGTGACCAGGGATTGTGGCCATATGATATAACATAGAGAAACCGGTCAGAGCCATTGAGCAGCACTGGGAAGTATGGTCAGAGGGAGGTGTCACTGAGATTGAACCTGCCTAGCAGTGGTAAGGTCAAATAACAACATGATGTTCATTAGCACAGTGAAGAATGTGCTGTGCATGTATGGAAAGAGATTAGATAAACAAGAGGGTCTATTAGTAAGCTGATGAAAGAACTCTTGGGGAGAAAGGGAAGTGTTCATGTGAAACCAGGAAAACTTTGGTTTAGCAGAACAGAAATATAAGCACTTTGGTTCTTACAGCAAAACCTATTTGGACAGAATGGGGAAGGACAGAACAGGAACATGGATAAATCTGGAGAAAATGTGAGAGGAGACACAGGCATGAATATCTGTTAGATGCCAGGAGATAATTGAGTGGATACTATTGGTGTCTCAGGGGATTTCAGTGCTGTCATTTTAGGTAATTTCAACTTCTAGATTAGAAAAGTCATAGTAGAAATACTACGGAAAAGTGCTTACCCTTGGATGCTGAGTCACATTTTTTCTATATACTTTTGTGGATGAAAAAATACTATAAAAACTAATTTGGGCCTACTAAGTTGAAATGATGAATCAAGTATAACAAACAAGTTTTATACAAATGATATACATTATAGTTATGTAGAGATGCTGGAATTGCTAGACCAGTCTAAGTTAATGGTCACTCCATCTCCTGCTTCCTGTTTCCTTTGTGTTTCCTGCAAGTGTTTCAGAGGAAGCTGTGAACTTCACCAATGCTAATTTATCGTAATGCAATGTGAAGGGAAATTTTTTCACCCTAGCTGATTATCAGCATGCCTGTGGAGTACATAAGAATTTACAGTCTTGGTAGTTTACCCTACACATAAACAGATAATTATTTGTGAACAGCTAGTGCTTTACTTGTGTGACTATATCTCATATGGTTTCCTAATGAAGATATGATAACATCAAGCAGCCAAGTATTCCAAGACTAAATGTTGCACAAAGTGGGATTTCCTGTTGGAATTGCTCTTGTTGTATGACAAAGCCCTGAATAATTCATCATCTTACACGATCAGTTTACACAGTCACAGACAGGTCTTCTTGCCTTTCTTCTTTTTAAAGGTTACATCATCATCATCTTTTTATTTTTTCTATATATGTAGATTATGATAAAATCAGTCACTAATTTCTGTTCTTGGTATCCTTTTTTTGTTTTCCTTAAAATTCTCTGGGTCTGCTGTATGCTTTCCTTCTTTTTTCTTTTTTCTTTTTTTTTGAGACAACATGGTATTTAATGACATTAGAATATTTTCAGCATTATTCTCTATCCTCTTCAAATACATTGGTGGTCCTCTACTTGATTTTTCTGTTATAAGCTGTTCACAGTGATGGGTTAAATTATTGCCTTTTTTCAAGTTGCAGCTAACTCAGAATGTACAGTGAACATATGCATTTTAAACTATCCTTTCTAGTGCAAAGTATTCAAGTGGACACATCTAAAGAAAGTAAATGAAAATGTTGTAAATGGGGTGTGAACCTATTTTTCTACAGAGTGAAAGGTTGCATAGCTGTAGTTTACACTATTTGACCAAGCAAGGGATCAATTTTAAACTTCAGCCAACACAAAGAGGTAGAAAAGCAGTTGGATCTTCACATGCTGGATTGAGCTGCCCCAGAGCTTCTGTACCATCCAGCTCCCTGTGGGTTATGGGTTCATGGACATGTCTAGAGCAAGATGCTGGAATTATATAACTTGTGGACAGCCTCTTGGGTCATATGTAACTAGCTTTGTGTTCAAGTAACCTTATGGAGCCAAAACAGTTCAGCCTGCCTCAGGATCACATTGCTTCTTCCAGCAGTGCTAAGTGGATATTGAGGAAAAAGCTCAAATTTAAATAACATAAGCAACACTGAAATGCTAGTATTAAAGCCAACTGACTATATGGTTCCAGATCTGTAACTGCAAATGTCTATTCCTTTCATCTTAAACTTGTCTACAAGAGCACATGCTGACTACTTTGTTCTACCCAGTCATTTGCAGAGTCTGGGTGCTAAAAATGTCTGATGTGTACATGAAGGATACCATACCAATGTGTCTATGAAAGGGGTACCATAACAATTCAGCCTCATATAAAAAGATACTGTAAGAGTGGAGGTTGAGACAAAAGAAGAAGCAAAGGAAAATTTATTAGTGTCTGGGGAGCCCTCTGTGAAAAAAAATAGATTTTCAAATTAGAGTTGTAAAATATCAACTCAGTAATGAGCTGAAAGAACAGCAGACATTGATATGCTTAGCAGGCAGATACACAGCAGGACCAAACATCAACAGAGGACATGAATAATTCTGCAGAAATCAGGAAGGATTGGAATATGGAGAACTAGAAAAACAAATAAAGGGGAAAATAAAGAGTAAAGAACCCGAAAAGGAAAGGAAAATTGCCATTTTGGTTCTAGTTACAGCAATGTTCTTCTAAGTGAAATCACTTCAACTATTGTGCATTCATATTTGGCTTATTGTGATTCCTAATGAATCTTTTAACCTAGTGAAGAAGATAAAGTATAGGAGGATTTTATACTACCACTTAACAAATAAAAATAAAGCTGATTTGGTATAGCTCAGTAGAGGTGGTGCACACAGCAACACAACACAACAAATCTTTGGCCAGAAATAGTCATCAAGAAAGAAAGAAAACAAGCATAAAAGCAAGAAACAAAAAGGATCCACAAATGGGAATTTTTATTTTAGAAAGGCTGAGGGAGAAGTACATCATCCTGACACATACAGCATTCCTTGCAAGGAAAAGCTATAAATGATGAGAAGGTACATCCATTCTGAAAAGAGAGTAAGGAGGAACACCACCATTAGGTTCCTAGAGGATTTCTTTGCAATAAGGATATGTGCATCAAGTGCACTTTAAAGAAAATGTAAAATAGTAGTCTGAGAAAAGTTGTAAGATAGGGCATAAGCATTAAGCCCATAATCAACCAAAGTAGAAACATAACAGGGAAGTATATTAGGGAAATAAGTTTTACAGAGATGAGCAGGGCAGCTTTAAGATGGTGCAAGTGCATGCAAACGTGCCTGTAGGGATCCTGCTACATAACAAGATTTATTCCATGGGACAGAAATCCAGTTACTTACATACAAAGCAAGGAAGGCACTTGTACCTCCAGCATAGTTTGGTGGACAAGTAATATAGAAGAAATAAGTGGAAACCGGAGGCTTTCCAGGCGGTAATGATAGTAGAGGAGAAAGACCTGGGTGTATTAGTGCATCACAAGAAAAATGATGCATCTCTGAAAAAAAGGCAAACCTAAACAAATGAGCCTCAGGTAGCCATACCTAACCGAGCTAGGAAGGCATTGATGCTAATGGCTAATGCACAACTGGGAATTCACTGGAAATGTCACACTTATGGAGCCAGCCATTTTGAAGAACAATGAATATAAGGTAGAGCAGCTATAGAAGAGGAGGGGAGGAGGAAAAACTTCTTTCACCTTACAAAAGGTTGAAAGATATGATTGCTGCCTACAAATAGATGTTGGGTAAATACCAGCAACACTGTTAAAATATAGGACAGCATTGTCACCGATCAAATGTGCACAAAACAACTAACTAGGGAGGTCTGGCAACAACTTTCCAATCTAGAAAAATAACTGAAAACTTTTTGCAATCAGTTTATGAATTGGAGTAAACAATATGACATCTGAAACCACAGGAGATTGGCCCTGATAACTCAAGAGGCTTCTTTCATTTCCCTATTCTGTACAAGTACCCCACAGCAATGGAGGGAATTGTTAAAGGAAGCAGTGACACAAGATTGTGCAGCTTCTAAAACCAAGAATTTTTTTGTTAAAGAGCAGTTATCACAATCTCCTTTTTACCTCTTTCTCACATATCCCCACCTTCTCCTGTATTTCTCTGCTAAGAGTTCACTGTTTCTACTGTCTTTGCTGGATATCCTTGCTGCCTGTGCGCTGTGCTGCTGGTCCCTGTGACCCATGGCCTGGCTGCTCTGTCCTATTCCCCTTTACTCATGTGACATTATTTCTGCTGGACGTGCCAGCTCTAACCCAAATAGGTCTGATGGCTTCCAGAGTTGCAAGCACTTCCTCTTCCTTTCTCCTTTTGTGTGGGCAGACTGTTCTTTATCTGCTTTCACAAATGTTTACTGTCACACCTAAAAAAGCACTGCTGGCAGCCTAGGCTATAGCAGTCACTAATGCTGGTTTTGGAGGGCCAAATATGTCTGTCAGTGCTGTGGAAGGAGTGCTTCAAGCAGGTCTGGGAGTGCTCCTGGACATGTTTTATGGCCTGTCGGCACTTAGGCAGGTGCCACCCTTGGCTGTCAGTGAGGGAGCACAGACTGCAGCGCTGGTGGAACTTTCCGAGAAGCAGCTGGGCCCAGCAGTCACCACATGCTGGGAGAATGTGGGGGTCTCCAGGGCTGCTCTCTGGCTGAGAAGCTGCAAGCTCTGCACAGTGCTGGGACAGCAGTGAGCAAGGGGCAGAACTTGGAAAGGGAGCTCTGCTCTTCTTTCACAGCTGAGATTGGGAGATAGGATCTGTAGGACAATGATAAGAAGGTGGCCTAAACAGAAAACCACATTATCATGGTTGCAAATCACCATTGCTGATTATATCAGCTAATTACCTGGTTCACAATTCTTTGTGCCTCACCATGGCTTGGAGCTACCTTCAAGGGAAGTAGCCTTACACAGGAACTCCCTCTTGAAGCAAATACAAAGAGCAGACTATGTGGATGGACTGAATCAGTTGTTATGCCATTCCCACTATTAGAATCTTGATTTATACACTATGTTTACTCTCAGATAATCTTTAACCATTTGTTAGACTACTGTTTTCTTACTGCCAAAGCCACTTCACTCTGTGTTTATTCTTTTTTTTTTTGCTTCCTGCCTTCCCTTGAAAGGCCATGGGGCAATCATGCCTCTGACGAAGTGTGATGTCGGCTCCTGGTGTTTCACACATTACTATCCTGAATGGTTTCTCCTCTGCAGTGTGGCTGCAGCTGTGCTTGCCACATACTTTTTGCTTCCACAAGTTGTCTAAGACTTCTGTTTGAAGATCACTGCTAGGAAAGCTTTCCCTCTCCTCCTTGCAGAGTTGAAGAGTCTGGGCAGTTTTTTCTTTACATCCTATTTGCCCATTAGCAGGCAGGAGTCCTGGAAGAATCTCAACAGATGACTATCAGCAGTTGGAGTGAAACCATACAAGCCACCTCTATACTTGGTGCATTAAATGTATCTGAGACTACTCTTTGGCACTGATGCCAGCCACTACAGAGTGGAGCGAAGCTGAGCAACTAACCTCTTCTGTTCTCCCAAACAAGACGGCCATATGCAAGCTGCCCACAGGCAGTGGCTCTGGGAATGGTCTGTTCTAGCTCCTAAATTGTGCTGGGAATTGTTCTGGAGAACATTAAGTGGTCTGAGCAAAAGGTGTGCCAAGGATTATTTCAACAGTTTAATGCTACAGGTAATCGTGGTCCAGAGCCCAGGTTCGTTCATGGGCATTATTCAGCCTGCTACTTGCTGGAACAGCTGAATACATCTATGAAGGCTGAGTCTTTTTTGTCTGTATGTTCATACCTGCATGACACCTACAAAGATATTGCAAGGCACAGGAAGGTCTCGGTACCAAAGGTCCCCTGGAATTCTTCAGGTAAATGGGGTACTTTTCTAATCCATGCCTATGGCCGATCCTGTCCTTGCTGCTGCAGAATAGTGGAGCTTATCCTCCTCATACCATTGCTGAGAGACTCTCTTAGGGTCAGTGAGTGCTGTGTTTTGGTACGGTAACCCCCACTTGCAAATATGATGAGTGCTGTGTGCAAAAACCTTTTGCAAACAAGTGGTTCTTTTGTCTTGGATTGTATCCTCGTTTTATCAAAATAACAGTAGGTATGTCTTCTAGTTTGCTTTCTCAGCGTATTATACTTAAGACTGCGGTTGTACAACAATTGGTAGCAGTTGAAAAGAGTCCTGTGTTCCAAGTAAGGACTTTTTTCAGAGCTTGCATATCCTCACTGCCCTTTAGAGCACAGTGTCAGCATCCAGTGCTAAGGTTGAGTTCCGGAGGACTGAAGTCATGTCTCTGGATGACTCTGCCCTGTGTTCAATGCTTTCTCACTCCTGTCTCAGTTCAGTGCCTGTCCCTGTAAAGAGACATTTTGGTGGCTAAATTTGTGTATGAGCTCTAATTCTCATAGGTTTTGACCCTAAAATCTTTTGTCAAAAGAGTAAGGCTGAATAAAAATATGTCATTGCTATGAAGATGTGATGTTATTCACATACTTAATAGACAAAGGCACAGAAAAAGTATCTTACTGGATCTCTGTGTTCAGGTGGGAGGCTGAGACAAAGAAAGTTTAAGAGCCAGAGCAAAAGACTGTTGAAAAACATCCTCATTTCCAAGCTCCTGTCATTTATGGCTCACAGTCTGAGTTTTCCTCAAGGTCACACAAGAAATCATCCAGGTCTCCTGTATCCCACTCTATTGCTTTAGCCACAGAGTTACCCTTCCTTGCATAAGTAGATTAGGCCCTGGCCTTGGAGAAAAAAACCAAACTGTTCCAGTAACCAAAATTATGTCAACACATATGTTCAGAAAGAAGTAGAGATGGAGGGTGTTTGTTTCTGCTCTTGCATCTAGTGGCTACTGTGTTTGTGGTTCAGCCGAGCAGGAAGTTCTGGGAAGAGCAGACCCAAATGCTGGTTGGCTCCTGCCCCAGTTTATTTCCTTTTGCTAGTGCTTTGTACTGCTTATACTACCACACAGCAGTCCTTACCTCTCTGTGGGAACCCTGTAACAGGACTACATTTCACATAAGGCTGGGAGTGAAATTTAAACACTGCCGGATTGCCAGGGAGTGTTAGACCCCATGATATTGTAGCTGCTGAGGGAGGGGTGAGCAGCTGTGTGATGAGAGGTGCAATCAGAGTGGAAAGGGCATTGGATGGGAAGATGAATTGTATTCAATATACAACTCTGACTTGTCCTGAGTTTGCTAGGTTGCTGCTGGAAAGATTTTAGAAGATTAGGGGAAGACTGATAATGTAGTTTGTCTTTCTACCTTATGGGCTGAGCATTCCTGGTGTGAGGAGGTGGGAAGTGCCTTGGGGAGGCAAGAGGGAAGATGGCATGAACCCATTAAAGCTTATTCCAGAAAGCTGCTGCAAACCACTTCTGATCACATACAGCACTTTTCCTTTCTTAGGAAGAAATAGTACTGGCCAGCAGAGAGGGTAGTTGCAAAGCTGCAAGACAGGTTCCCTGGGCTGTAGTCAGGCAAGATGTGAAGCCACTGAGTTACTATCAGGATTACTCTATTCTTAGCATCCCAGTGTGTGTTCACCCCCCACATACCAACATCTAAATATAGTCTTTACTGAAGGACAGATGCTGCCAAGTTGCATCTGACCCCCTCCTCTCTTGCATTCTGTTCCCGAAAGCTAGGCTGAATTCCCCTGAGACACGTCCAATAGTCAGCATGTCCTTTTGTATCCCCAGAGCTGCACAAGGAAAATTGTACTGTACTGTTAAAACCTGATTCCAGCCCTGGCCTTCCTGGCCTCTCCTAGCACTGGCCTTCCCTTCAACACCTTTTCTTCTTACTTTCTTCTTCATTTGTTGTCTTCACCCTTTTCCTTTTTTCCCCTCAGCTGCTTCTCTCCTTTCCCTCCTGTCTGATTTAATATGATCAGTGAGATGAAGAGGGCAAAGTAGTGACTGAAGACACCCAAACCTCTCTGACAAGAGCTGTTTTGTCACAACATAAGTCCTGCCAAGAGGGCAGTGAGATGGATGATCTTCTGAGTAAATATGTTTCATTACTTTATAGTTCCGGTTTTCCACACTTATTTGTTTTTCCAGTAGCATAAATCAGTAAGGCCCTGAAACTGGGACTCCCTAAAACCAGCTGAAATCTAAACAGGACGATGTAAGTCAAGGTGTGCTATGGGAGATGCATCCACTGAGGCATGGAGCGGAAAGCATAACAGGCAGTTAGTTACAAGAGGTTCAGAGAATTTGTGGCTTTCACCTCCAAAAGGAGAGGTCAGTCCTCACAGTATATGCTAGAAGGTTGGATAGTGCAATCACTCGGGAACAGGTTTGGGGCTAGCCCTGACCACTTGTCGGAGTTCCTCAGTGCTGCCTCTTACTTGCACAAGAAAGTTCTTCAGGGATCTGCTACAGGAAGCTAAGAGGGTCTTATTTGAAATGCCACTTTTCCCATGCTTTCCCACCTCTTCAGAATAGCTGCTGGGTGACACCCTCCAACCTGTCTGCAGCCTAAACAGAAGCTCCCTGTTAGTGATGCTTCATGTGACTCACTGGGTGCCCAGAAGAGGGCATCTTTTGGACATGGGGAGCAAGTGGCTGAGCCTGAGGGCAGTGTGACCTTCAGGCTGGGCAGAGAGCCTGGCTTTGGCTGGGCAGCTACCCAGCACTGGCCTCGAAGGCTCAGTGCTGCCCTCTCTGTGAGCGAGAGGTGCAGAGTACACGTTGTCATTTAAGGTCTCCACAGCACCATGCTGGCAGTCATATAAAAACTGGCAGGCTTGTGCTGGTCTCTGTCCAGAGGCTCTCCAGCCTCCAACACACTGCACCTTGCTGTCACGATTGTGGATTAAGTCTTGTTCTTTTTGCATGATGTGCTTTCTTCCTTCTCTCCCTGCTCAATCCTCTTCTGCCTTTAGTCATTAAAATGAAGCTGTGAGTAGTTTGTTTCCCTCTGTTCCTGGGAAGCAGATTCATAAACTTGCAGAGTGGGGTTTATAAACCTGTGGGAAACTGACAGTCAGGAACATTTATGTGCTATTTTCAGACTCTGGAGGTCTCTTCTTGCATAGAAGAGACCTGGTCCTGTTTTCCCAAAGAGAAAGGGAGACAGGGAGAAATCTTCTTCTGGATTATGAAGCTAGTTTGTAGGCTTCTACAACAGCACTATGGTAATTATAGTTGCTTTACTGTGTGGACCTTCTGCCACCCTGGTAAAATCTGAGCACAGACCAAGCCAGAGCCAGCATCTTTACTAATGCCAAAAAGAATGCATTGCCTGCTCATGTTGCTCAGCCTGCATGGGGCAGCTTGTGTCCCACCAACCTACTCTGATCTAAAGGTGCCTGAAGCAGCAGCGGGCAGTATTGTGAGCACAACCTGACCCTCCCTGCCTGGGAATCCCAAACATTTGTCTGCAAAGTCCTGCAGTACTGTGGGACCAGAGGATTGCAGGAAGCTTACTGGCTCTGCTCTGGGTGGTCACAAGCCCACATCCATTTGATTTCAGTGGGCATGGAGGAATACAATGGGATGTGAGGAATGCTCTGAGCACCTGCTGACAGCTTTTAACCCCCAGTCCCCTTGCTCCATAATTGGGAGAGATACTCAGCAAGTGTGTTTCCATCCAGTGCTGAGCACCAAGCACTTGGCCATGGAGCAGCAGTTAGCCTTTTGTGGAATACCAGAAGGAGACCCTTCTTCTAACCTTCTTCAACTTCCTCTCTGCATTAGCTGCTGCGTCAGTAGGCAGCACTGGGAAATGTGTCTGCTATCATCTCAGTTAGCAGCTGCACCTTGAGGGAGTATCAGGAATCAGCATTTGTACGGTAACAGCAGCAAAGTGGTTCTTCAGCAGTAGTTCATTACAGATCCACACATTCTCATTCCAGCCTTATATTAATAAGAAGGGAGATAAAGGACTAAAATGACAGAGGCTGATGGATGTAGCAGCTGGGATAAACCTATTTTAAGCATGCAGGCAAAATTTGGGGTCAAGATGGAGAAGCTACAGAGTGATAAAGTGTCAGTGAACACACAAACAACTTGGAGCATAGTTCTCCTCTTTTCTGTCTTCTTCCCTAGCCCCTCTCAGTCTTGCGGACAGGCTGACCTGGAAGGAGAGCTGCTCTTGCCTGCTCAACTGAGCCATCAGGCCTGGTGTGCATATACATGGGTGCAGGGGTCCTGGGCCCTGAGACTGGCCAGCCATGCCATGGAACCTCCTCAGGACTCGAGCTCTCTCCTTTCCTGCTCCCCTCCTGCTCCTGCAAGAACAATGACGGCAGCAATCCTTTCACATCCACTTCTCTTTCCTGGGGCTGCCATGGGAGTGTGGGCAAAGTAGCTTGTGTGATTTTATAGCTGAATCTGGTTGCCCGATGTGGTGGGTTTACCTTG
>VYZX01002284.1:46467-56963 GCA_013401335.1 Brachypteracias leptosomus | reverse complement strand
CAAGATAGACCATATCCACTGCTACTTTTGCAGGTAAGCAGGCAGAATTTCTTCAAGACACTATGAGATGAACCGGATGAACAGGATGCACCTGAGGGTCACACAGCAAATGCTGCCAATCTTGATTAGGCAACTCCCAGGCATGTATGTTGCTGGGTGGGACTTCCTTGGGTGTCCGGTATAGTCCCATTGTATGTGTTCAGCCACTCCTCCACTCCTCCCCACAGCCAGCCTGAGTAAAAAAGAGTGTAGCCTTCCTTCAGGGGAAGAACTAGGTCCTGTTTTCCCCTGCTGCAGAAAGTACTAAGGTACAGTGAAAGCTAGCACAGAGCTTGGGGCAGGACAGGGGGGTTCAGGAGAACAAGGTCTTTGGTCCTGACAGGGAAATAGAGAAGCAGAGGCACCACTTGCTGCTCCAAGATGCTGATTTCTGCTTCATTTTCCTGGGCTCTGTTTGAAGCAAAGTAGTGCTATTGCTTTTTTATGTGTTTGGTTTGGGTTTCTTTGCAGCAGAAGGCAGAAAAAACAACAGTCTGCTTGTCTTCCATCTTAAACTGTCTCTTCTACAGGGCTACAGAGCTGAACCATTCCCATTTCTTTTCACAAGCTGGGCCCTCCCTATCTCTTACTCTCTTGGGTCAGAACTAATGAGGTTTTCCCCAAAGGTGCCCAGGACCAGAACATAGGATTACTCTGTCTTTAGACAGCGACTGAGAGCCCCTCTGCTTGTTTTCTGGGGCACATGGTGCTAACTAGAAGCTTTTGAATATGAAGTTGTGTAGCTGCATTAGCTTGGGATCAGCTTACATTAAAGCAGTTCCCCAGCTGGTTTGGAAAAAAGGACAAAATAGGCTCACCTCCATCTGCAAAAGACCACGTCAGCACGGCCTCATACACGCTTGGTTTCAGTGTTTTCAGTCACTTCCTTTTAAATAGGACAACTGCTTTCTACCTTTTGTGCCTTTGCCTGGCAGCTGGAACACTTTGGGAAATAAAAGTATCCAGTTCTTTTTAGCCTAAGGTACAGGTTTGAAGGTTTCTTGTGGAGATTCTCATTGAGAGAGAGTAGGTAGCAGGGGAGAGGACCACATCATACTTCATACTGAAGTGAGCTATGGTGCAGCCAAGAAGTCAGGAGTCACAGAGCTAAATAGAGCACAGGTGAGGTACTGCTTTTGCACAGTGTGTAGATGTGCATGGATGTTGTGGTTTAAGGTTTGGGGAAGGGGAGGGACAGGTGGAGCGGCTATTCCACTCCCCTTCCTGCCACACTCTATATAAAGGACATAGGAAGTTCCGCTCGCCCCTTCCTCGCTGGGATTGCTGCTGGCTCCGGACGGCTCTCTGGCTGCTACAACTCCACGTGGTTCAGGAGAAATCCAGTGGCATCTGAGGATCGGTGTTGTATATATTTGTATATATACCTTCCCTTGTTACCTCTGTATATTTCCCTTCCTTTGATATCCCTTTTGTTACTCCCTGTTAAAAGTTGTGATCTTAATTTTTCAACTTTGTGTGAGGCCTTTCTTCCTCCCCTGGGAGGGAAGAGGGGAGGGGGAAGAGGGGTGAAACCAATTCTGCTCCGTGGGGGTTGCCCTGAGCCCTAAACGGAGACAATGGACCAGAAACCAGAGGTCAGAGTTTTCTCTTCTTGGTGGGAATACTCCTTATCTGCATCACTCACAGCACTCCTTTCTCCTCCCTCTGGCTCTATGAGCTGTGCCTTCTGAGCTGCAAATCGAACCAGCAAATACACAAAACCCAGAAGCACTCTCTCATCACCATTCCCACTCCCACATAAATCCTCCTGATGAGACCCTCTTCTCTACACTACTGTAGAGTCTGTTGAGATAGGACTGGAGTCCCAGTTCTGCTGCACATACTCAAAAGGCTGCTAGCTAAAAGTGGTGTCGCCATGAGCCCCATCCAAAGGAGAATAGAGATGAGCCACCTTCTCCAAATGTGTGACTAAGGTAGCTAAACACAGGACTTTGGTAATGGGAGGGCTATAGGTGTGCCTTCTGTGAGAAGCTGCTAGAAACTTCCTCTGTGTCTGATAGAGCCAATGCCAGCCAGCTCCAAGACAGATCTGCCACTGCCCAAGACTGAGCCCATCAGTGACAGTGGTAGTGCCTCTGTGATAACGTATTTAAGAAGGGAGAATAAAACTTGCAGAGAATGTGAGAGAGAAACAACTCTGCAGACACCAAAGTCAGTGCAGAAGGAGAGGGAGGAGGTGCTCCAGGCACTGGAGTAGAGATTCCCCTGCAGCCTGTGGTGAAGACCATAGTGAGGCAGGCTGTCCCCACACAGCCCATGGAGGTTAATGGTGGAGCAGATGTCCACCTGCAGCTCATGGAGGACCCTATGCTGGAGCAAGTGGATGCCCAAAGGAGGCTGTGACCCCATGAGAAACCTGTGCTGGAGCAGGCTCCTGGCAGGACCTGTGGACCCACGGAGAGAGGAGCCCACACTGGAGCAGGTTTTCTGGCAGAACTTGTGACTCTGTGGGGGACCCACATTGGAGTAGTCTGCTCCTGAAGAACTACACCCGACGGAAGGGACCCATGCTGGAACAATTTGTGAACTGTAGCCTGTCGGAAGGACCCACATTGGAGAAGTTTGTAGAGGACTATTTCTTGATGGATGGACCCCGCTCTGCAGCAGGGGAAGAGTGTGAGGAGTCCTCTCCCTGAGGAGGAAGGAACAGCAGAGACATGTGATGAACTGATTGCAACCCCCATACCTCATCCCCCTGCACCACTTAGGGGTAGGAGGTAGAGAACTCAGGGGTAACATTAAGCCCAGGAAGAAAGAAGGGTTGAGTGGAAGGTGTTTTTCTAAGATTTGGTTTTGTTTCTCATTACCCTACTCTGATTTGACTGATAATAAATTAAACCAACTTCCCCAGGTCGAATCTGTTTTGCCCATGACAGTAACTGGTGAGTGATCTCTCCCTGTCCTTATCTCGACTCATGAGCCTTTTATTTTCCCTTCCCCGTCCAGCTGAGGAGGGGAGTGATAGAGCAGGTTTGGTGGGCATCTGGCATCCAACCAAGGTCAACCCACCACAGCCAAATTCAGAAGCTGACATTCAAAGACACACTTAACTGCAGCTCTGATGGGGAGCAAAACTCCCGTCTGTGGGATTTCTTGTTAGCTTCAGTGACACATTTAGCTTGCTGTACCCATTTTTAGGGTACGTTTACATTGATGGGTATGGATAGACATGTCTAGTCCATCTGTGATCCAGGTCAAATGGACATAAGGCATTCTGGTACAGGAGATAAGGCTTGTGAGCTTAGGTCCAGTGCTGTAGTTGTATGGGTACACAGCTGTGGGACCAGAGCTGAGTCACCATACCAGCCAGGAGCAGGCATATGTCTCACTATATCTATCCACACATGGTTACCTTTTAAGTGCCAGCTTTCCTCAATTGATGTCTAGGGAATATAAGCTTTATCTGCCTACATGTTTTGTGACCTAACTCAGGAGTTTACTCACTGCTGATTTCTAAAGCCAAAATACACACAGTCCCAGGCCTGGATCTTCAAACTGCTGGGTCAGTGGAGAGGCAGTCTGTGCGGACACATTTGAGTTCTTTTGAGGGCCAGCTGCTAGCACAAGCAATGTGAGAGCAGTGGCTTAGGCTGACCTTTGCCCGGGTTATAATAGGCTATTATAATAGCTATTTACTGGTGTCCTGCATCCTTGAAAGCCAGGCTGTCTGATGACATGAAGTGAGAGGTCAGTATACGTTAGGGAACCTGCTGCTCCTCCCAGGATGAGTAGTCATTCCCTCAGTTACCCAGTGACAGCAGCATCCAAGTGTGGCTCTCAGACACATTTCACTGCTTCCCCTCCCCTCTTGTAGCTGGAGTAGCCCTGGGGACCTGCTCTGCTTTCTCTCCCTTGGGGCAACAAAGCTTGATTCTGGGACACTGCAAGGCACTTCTTGGTCAGTCCCCCACACAGTGTGGTACGCTCTCACACTTCACATGCTCCAGTTGCACAGAAGCTCGGGCTGAGAAATAGAAGCAAAAATCTGAATGGTGGAGGTGTTTAAAAAAAACAATACAAAGAAGCAGCATGTCAAGGCTCCTCCTCAGCATGTAGTTGCCACTTCATTGCTGAGACAGGCTGACTGTGTGGACTCTGTCCCTGCTTACTCCAGAGGAGCATGCACCCCACTTCCCTGCTAGCCTGACTGAGCACGCATTGAGAAGAAGAGGACATGCTCCTGCTGTCAGGTGGCAGTGTAACAAGCAGCACCAGTTGAGAAGTCATTTAAAAAGCCATCTCTTACTACCTCTCAGCTAACATTTGATGCTTTCAAGTGGGGATACCTGCCAGAGTATATGCCATTTAGATCACGGCGCCAAGGGGGTCACAAAGCTCATCAGGACAAATCCATAGGCAAACATCCAGTGTACACAGAGTTTTAGGTGTCTTGCTCAGTGCTGTGAATTTTGATTCAAGAGCTATGCACCCCTCTCCAGGTATCACATAGCTGCCATGATAGCACTGAGGGCTGCTATTAGACAAGCTCTTCTGCCTTTTACTGATCAGGGTTAAGATGTGGATGCACTCAGCCATGTCCAGAAGTTTGTCCCCTTTCCTCAGAGGTTACTGCTCAATCAGTTTTGCAATTTAACTCTTTATCTGATTGCTCCTTGACGATGCCTTCCATAAAGTGATTCAGATTAAAAGAGAAGAGTCTTTAGAGCTGGCCTTGTCTGCACAGCTTCTTGCAGTACCCCAGCCAATTTTTAAAAGGAGCACTGGGTAAAGCTCAGAGAGACATGAAGAGCTGTAAGAGAGCCCATTGTAGCTTTCTATTTCTGGGATTTGTGCTGCAGTTTAACAGGTTAGCTATTGCCCCCATGAGAGTCTTGGAAAGGAAGAGGGAAAATGCAGAAATACCTCAATTGCACCCCTACTCTGCCCCCGCTAGGTTCCTTTAAACAGGTTCTGTGGGAACAGATGGCGTAGGAATTGGATCTGTCAGCTTTGTACGAGTTAGGAACTCCCTTGTGCCAAGGGAATCCTTGAATGGGGAGATTCGGCAATTCTCCAGCTCTTCCAAAGTGGGTCAAAATGATTTAAGAATTTGGCCCATTGTAGTCTCATTTCCTCTGTAAATCAGCTCAAATATAGGGGATGATGGAGTGGTGAGAAGGTAGAGAAAAAAATTTCAAAGAGGATCAAAATATACTATTTTAGCTTTTGTAAGTATAAACATGCATAATATGACATTTTGTTTAGACAGTTATTTAAAAAGAAACTTACAATCTTTTTAATTAAAATGAATGCAAAGGAATAGGCTATAAATATGAACACAGGAAGGTAGGAGTTGACAGCACACAACCTTCCAGACAATCTTTTTTCAGTTGTTATAGAGTATAATAAAGTTGTTTTCCTTTGCAATTTTTCCATAATGTTTATGTTTGTTTCAGGTAACAGATTAACAGTAGGTGACTTTTTTTTTTTTCCGATATATCGTCATATGTCACAAGCCCTGATTTTACAGCTAGCATGGGAACAGTGAATGAGATTACAGGAGGAAAGAGAAAGAGTGAGATGGCCATGTGGGAAGACCATACCTGAACTGTGGATGTGATACTGTCTACACTTATACTGCTGTTATTATTAAAGAATTGCTTGCTCCAAGTTTCATTACCTTACCTCACCTCTGCCATTCCCCTACGGCCTACTTTGCTTCACCTCTGCTGTCTGTCCACCTAACTCGTGAAATGCTAAACAAGTTTTGATATTTACCTGTTTATGATTAAATTGCAGAATGATCTGCTTAGTTCTGTTCTAAATTAAGGTCTGCATTAAATGTCATAGCATTTATCTTTCATAAAACGAGACAGCAAGGACACTAATTTCCCAGGTACTCAATCACTGCCCCGTGCCACTGGAGAGTGGCTCGGGGAGGAGCGTGCCTGCCGTTCACAGCTCGCTGACAGCGCTGAGGCGGAATTCTAAAAGTCAATTAATCATTAAAAGCTGTTACCAGCCCGTATTGAACTGCTCTGGCGCAAAATGTTAATCAGCCCCACATCGATACAATAAATTCCTGCAAATTGGAGTGGTCGATAGCGCTGAGGCCCAGCGGATCGATGGGAGGGCGCCCGGCCTTTCCACTGGGCCCAGCAACATGGCTGCCAGGCAGCTGCCACACCCCTCCCGGCAGGCCCTGCGCCCCACCGTTTCCACGGCGACCACATGTCACCCCCCCGGCCGGGCCTGCTGGGGCTGTGGCGGCCACCGATGCATCACCGCCTTTGATGGGTCTGTCAATAACACTTAGCAGGGGAGGGGGGCCCTCCCCGGTGCGTTGGGGCGATTTAATCGCTCGAGGCACCGTGTGTCACCGCATACGTGCAGAGCTAAGCAGGGCCAGGGGCAGTGGCTGCCCGGGGCTGGCCGGTGCTGTGTGCCATTAACCCGGGCACTGCTGCGGGAGGAGTAACCCGGAGCTCCACGGGTTAGGAAAGTGTTCTCTGCTGAGCTGTAATATGTTACCCATGAACAGCTGTGGAGTTGTTCATTAATCCCTCCAGTCCCCAGGACGGTGTTTTCCTGCGGCCTCTGGTGCGCTGCTGCCAGGCGCTCATAAAATGGCACTGACATGCCCGGGGTGCATGGAGGTGTGGGGAGAGGAGAAGATTGCTTCTGCTTTGGCACCTGCCTAATGCTTTTTCCCACATAACTGTTGCTGCCATGAGAGTATGAGCAGTACCAGCCAGTTGCCCCTGCAAAAGAGACACTTTTGGTCTTTCTTTCTCAAAGCATATGCGTTTGGGTGTCGGTTGTAGCAAAGCCTCAGGTTATGTCCTTGTCAACCTCATCCCCAGGGCCGGGGCTCACTCCCAGCCTTCCTATCCAGATGTGGAGGACAGACTCGGATGAACAGAAGAGCCTCCAGCAGAGAAGTGAGCACAATGGGAAGGACTTTGTCCAAAGTGGGAGGAAAGACTCGGTCCCCTGAAGCCATCTCTGCAGTGCCCCTGCTGCCTTCTGCTGCTGCTTCTCCCAGGAGTGCAGAGACCCCTGTCTCCCATCCACAGAGCTGCTGAAGGCTCAGCTGAGCCAAATCCATTTATCTTCTGTTATTGTTATTAAATCTGACCTGCAGTGGGGGAAAACCAGCATTTTTTAGGATTGCAGGATATTAAGAAGCCTCTTTAGAGATGAAATAAATGCTGGATGTCCTTACTCCAGGGAAGGATAGTGTTCCACCAGTTTCATTGTCATTTAACATAGAACATAAAGGTTAATGCTGAATAAAATAATACCCACATTGATTGTTTTAATAGTCTCAAAGTATAACTTTTTCCCTGGACTCCAGTCATCTAATCCAGGTACTCTACATGGACCAGCAGTATTTTGTACTTTTCCACGGTGCTGATATGATGGTTCCATTAAGTTCAGCGCTGAGAAGCTATTGTGTGTATCTCTCATACAATCGTTCCATACTCTATGGGAAATGGAAAATATATGGACCCACAGACATGCTAATTCCCAAGATTTGTACATTTTTAAAGATTAATAAAAAAGTCCATCTTATTATTATCTAAGTTATAGAAAACATCAAAATAAATTAGGAATCCTACTGCAAAGAAATCCCCTATTCAACATATTGAGGCAGGCTGATGTTATGAGTGTTCAGACAAAGGTAATACAGTGCCTCTATTTAATTGCCCTGACACCTTGCTCAGTTCCTCCAGCTATACTCTGAGAGCTAAAAAAACCCTCTCATTGTTATTAATTGTATTCCTTTTTAAATGTAATGTCATATCGCTGCGGGCTGAGCTAATGAAACATACCCATATTACCAAAATAGGCATATTTCTTCTTGTACAACACATTCTATCAAAACTGTCTGCTAAAGACATTGTGTTAAAGACCTTTCATAGAGCAATATAAAGAATATCTCAGCTACTTCAACATTTCTATTACATGATTATTAAAATGCCCAGGAGGACTAAACAATATAGTGTGGATCCAGTTATCATATAAGACTTTAGAAATATTGTTAATTCCTGCCACTGATTTATGTTAATACTAATGCTAGATTACATGCTATGGCTACTAAACAGCCACTGCATACCAATTCACACAAAGACAGTCTCCCTCCTCTCTATGGGAGTTGCACTCTTCTGGTATAATGAGAATCTGAATTATTTATTTCTCTTTATCCTACAGTAGTTCACTTGACCACAATCACTTTTTTTTCCCCTTGTTTCTACGGCACATCAATGCGTGTAAACATGACACAATAACAACAACTATCTTTACCTATTTCAGCCACTTTAAATCACATGAGATCACTCAGAGGATGGAAGCAAAAGTATTGCGCAGTGCTGAGCAGGGGAAAGGTACGAGGTTGCCTAAATGTTGAAATGACATCCCTGGCTCAAGTTGTCTTCAGTCTATTTAAATACAGGTCCAGTGTAAATCACAAGCTGAGCAATACAGAAGACTTCCTTGCTGATGGTTCCAGACAATGGCAGCTTGTCTCAGGTGCCTGCCACTTTTCACAGCTCTAGCTGGGTGTGAACAGCTCCTTCACAGCACGTGCACAGACTCCACTATCTCTGAACGGGACTCCAGGCAAGACCAGCAGTATGAGTAGGATTAAATACTGGTCCACTTTGGATGATCATGTAAGAAAGCAGTGTTCAGCTCCATCTTCTTCCTAATCAAGAGCAGGGATGTGGCCAAGGCTTTTCTATATGAGACATGAGTACTGCATCCACAGCAGTCTATGGCATGTCTGTGGAAGTATTTCTAAACCTGTCTGTAACACTTGCCCTGCAGTCATTAGTGCCAGGTTTATGCATTATTTGTCAGAATGCATTTTGCCCCCTTCACATGAGGCACAAGAATATTTCAGTTGAATTCCCCATGTGATAGTTGTATGCTGCAGCCCCACTGCCTACTGTCTCACTCTGCACTTTGACTGGTCTTGGCTTATCAGGAGAATATGAATCCAGCCCTCTCAATAACTTGTAAGGATCCTTTCTGTTAAGCTCCTTGGGGAGGGTTGGTTCTCCTATTTTCAAAATAAAGAAGCTCACACTACATCTACGAGCCTATTTCAGCAATATGACATCAGTGTATCTCACCACTGGTTCCATGTCTTTTGCAAGCAGCAGTGAAAAGTAGGATGTTCTTGGTCTTGGCAACTGTCCTAGAAGTGTCACTGTGTAGGCAAGCAGATTCCCACTGCTGACCTAGGCTCCAAGCAGAGTTAGAATTCACAGCTCCACATGCTGCTTGCCATAAGAAGTTGCTGACTGCCACTTTACCTGGTGGCAGGACAGGTATGGACCTGATCTGGGCTGCTGAGGACCCATGACAGCAACAGACAAGCATGCTGTAAATGAAGGATGACCAACTATGGAAAGAAGAAGAAAGGTAGTGTTCATGGAAATCTGAGCCACATCTCAGCCAGTGAGGAAGATGACTACCATGATTCTCAGGAAATGCTGAGGAAAGGGTTGTAAAGATTATTTGAAAAATGACAATCCAAATTATGTTTGCTAGGCAATTTGAAGTGGGAATGATGAAAACCAGGAAGACTTCTCACAAGGTGGCATGTGCCATTTGGAAGACTCTTGTGCTGTGCCACCTGTATGTATTGCAAGCACAAAGCTTGGGCTCTGTCAGGGCCAGCTGAGGACCCATACCACCACTTTCTGTGTTCTTGACCTCTCAGTTACACTTCAGTTGAAAGGCTGTGATTTTAGCTGTTGCTGTTCATTGCATTGGTTCACTGCCATTGCCAACAGCTAATAGGACATACCACGCCAGGATTTTCCACAGCCCTTGCTTGTCCAAGGCTCTGTAGGTATCTCAGTTTGTCCTGACAGCTAAACCTATCAAGGTTAACAGAACCATAATGCTATCCACTATCCATCTTATCTTAGTGAACCTTCACTGCTAATTTCAGCCACTCTGAAGCACGGAAGTTTTCACCAGAAAAAACCATTTTTTTAAGAGCAAGATGATGGGCTTCCTCAGTCAGGCTTGAGACCACATTCTGTATGACACCAGCAAGACCAAGGAAGAGTAGATGAGAGAAGTTTGAAGGAGGAGACCGAGGTGGAGTCACACACTGTGAAATCACATTCATTTACCCATCAGAGCCAAATGAGTCAAATTATGATGGATGTTCTGCCCACCTTTTCTGTGAAGGGGCCTTGACCACAGCTGGAGATGCTGCGGTGCTGCATGCTTGTTACTTTGAAAGTCATAAACCCTCATTGTATGCAAGTCTTGATCTTAGTGTCTACTTTCTTCAGCTCACCTTTGCCCATGTTGGTTCACCCTCACCTGCACCTGCACCACACAGATATCACTGTGCTGTCACCCTAGAAAGGCAATGGGAGAAGAAATGCTGGAGAGAGAAAAATGTGGGGCTTTGCTGTGAGACATGACCAGTGGAAAAAGGGAAAGGGAAGGGAAGGGAAGGGAAGGGAAGG
>VYZX01002284.1:162-44602 GCA_013401335.1 Brachypteracias leptosomus | reverse complement strand
ATCAACTCTCTGGGCAACATGTGCCAGTATTTAACCACCTCATAATAAAAAATGTCTTCCTTATATCTAGTTTAAATCTACCCTTTTTTAGTTTAAAACCATTACCACTTGTCCTATCACTATAGGACTTATTAAAAAGTCTGTCCCTATCTTTCTTGTAAGCTTCCTTGAATTATTGAAAGGTTGCAAAAAGGTCTTTCTAGAATCTTATCTTCTCTAGACTGAATAGCATCAACTCTCTCAGCATTTCCTCATAGGAGAGGTGTTCCAGCACTCTGAACCTGCTCCAACAGGTCCATTTTTTCTTGAGCTGAGGATTCCAGAGCTGGACATGGCACTCCAGGTGGGGTTGCACCAGAGCAGAGCAGAGACAGAATCACTCCCTCGACCTGCTGACCACACTTTTGATGCAGCCCAGGATATGGTTACCTTTCTGGGCTGCAAGTGCACATTCCCGGCTCATGTCCAGCTTTTCATCCACCAAACATCTGTCTTAGACCCTTAGTGTTCCTCAGTCACAACCTGATGTTTCTTTTGTAACAGATCTCCCAGTTTCTCTTTTCCAACAATTTTAGGAGTAAGATGAATCTTTAAGAAATCACTTTATAAAATAAAGTTGTGCTTGATTCAACATGTACTTGATAAAGTAGATGTTTTATATTGTACACAGCACCACCTCCTTCTGGTTTTGAAGGAAGAACTGGAAAATGCTAAAGGATTCATCTCCTCCTGGAATAATTTCTCTGGTGTCATTCAGGCTGACACACACTGGGGTGCATGTACAGGTACATGCCCTATATTGCTTGACAGACTTCCTTTTCCATTTTTAAGGTGCGCTCATCCCCATGAACGTTGTATTGAAAAAGTGGAAGCTGAATACAACTGAGCTAAATAGATCACACTGATACTAAAACTCCTCCAATCCCTGCAGGCAAAAGCTGGAAAAGCAGTGCAAACTCCAGGCTGTTGCTGTGAGTACTTTACAGAGACTCATACTTCCACAAGGTGAACACTGGTGCAGATTACGGTTCCTCAAGTGGTCCTTCAGTGCCAGGACTGGTGTCCTGGGCAGTGCTGGAACAGCTGCCTGCATGGCCAAACAGTGAACAAGATGGGGGAAGCAAGATCTGCTTTTCCCACCAGATCAATTCCCTGAGCTGCTGTACTTCATGGCCACATAAACACCTGGCTAAGCAAAGTATTGTGGTGACATGAAGCTGGAAATGAGTAGCCAAGGGGCTGGAGGGTCAAGAGCTACCTAAGGCCATCTGAATAACACCAAATTTGTCACCAAATACAAAGCCATGCAATCTGCTACACAATCTGCCACACCATACCACACTAAACTTTCAAGAGCAGTTCTACTGCCTGAATTAGAGACCAGAAGCAAACAGGAAGCATAGACAAATGGTGGAGCTCTGGTATCTTATGCCAAACCAATTAAGCAGTCAGGCCCATCGGTAAAATTGTCTGGAAAGAAAACAGCTTTGTGCCCTTCCTGAGTACAGCACAAAGAGAACTGGGAATACTGTGGGTCTGGAAGGAGACCCAAGCCAACCAGCAAATTGCAGCGTGCTTGCTATGCTGATTTTTGTCCCCTTGGTCCCCTTGGTTTTACAGCTGTAGAGGTCCCCAGATCACTTCCTAATATCTCTCTACTGAATGCTATGAAAGTGAAACCCATGTACTTTTTCTGTTGTTGATAGTGAGACTTTTAAAATGTAGGCATCCAGAAACATAATTCTATTTTGTGCTGTATTCTTTTCTATTTGCAAGTGTGGTTTATGGTCATAGCAATGGTAGAAGAAGGATCGAATGTCCCTTATCTATTAACCGTCAGGCTGCTGTTATGAACATTAAATGGCTTCCTGACTTTTTCAAAATAAAAAGCGCCAGCAAATATTTAATGCCATACAATAATTAGAAAAGTCTGGAATTGTATCTCATTCATTAACCTTAATCATATCAACCTGTTCGCATACATTAGCGTATCAAATGCCAAAAGCCTGCTGGGAACCCATCCCTTTGCCAGCTGGTATGTACTGTATTCAACCAGGATGCCTTTTTGTATGGGAAGCAATGGAAGAGCATCCACAGTGGTTTGACATGGAAACTAGCAAACACATCTGGAAGTTTCTAAGAACAAGCACAGACACTGTGTGCTCATTTATATTTCCCCACAAACAGGGAGACAGACAAGAGAATGTAGCCTGTGAAAGGACATTATCATTGGGGTGTTATATTGTATTACTGCAGAGAAAGCACATGGACTTCCAGTTTTCATCAGGGACAGCAGATAACTGTTAGTCTGAATACACAGTGAGCCAATAGTTTGACAAGGAATTTATTTACAAAATGTTCATCACCCCTTGAAAAAGTTATATGCTTTGCTGCACAGTAATTTTTTTTTTCTGTGGAAAGTGGAAAGAAATTCAGTATAGTGAAGGAGCAGATCAGCAAGTGAGGGGCCCAGAGTTATGCCCACAGATGGCCTCTGCAACCTCCAAGGCAGGAGAGAGAAGGGGGCATGTTATTGCTGCTGGCTCCATATACATGCTCCGAGCCACATGGGTGCATTCAGTCACCCTGTTGCACGCATTTCCTTCCCACAGCTGAATCATTTTGTGACTGAAAAAGGAGTAAATTCTGCACTAGAAACTTTCTCATAAGACACAACGTTGGCAAAAGACAAGTGGGATGCCATATAATCTTATTAGTACATTTTAGCCTAAGGTTAAATTTTAAAGCATGTGCTTAAATGTTCTTATTCTCACCTTTCTGGTCTTGCCTCTTTTAGCCTTGCCCACTGGTTTTGCTCTTGACCAAAATGCCAGCAGCCATTCCCCTTCTATTGCTGCTTTTTCTCTGAGTAGGTGAACTGAGGTCTTTCATAGCACTGAATTCTGCACTAAATAAAACTCTATCTTTTTAATAATGAATCCTTCACATTGTCTCAGGGGCCACACACACAATTAAGAACAATATGAAATTTAATTAACACAGGATAATAATAAGGGTATGAATGTCACAGTGAACTCTGAGTGAATATAGACCCCTGCAGTAAACTGTTTGGGAACTGGAGTGAAAGCCAGCTGCTAGCACTCAGGTCCCAGACACCCAGGTGGCATTTCCAAACCTGACCTCAAGTATCAAGGTACTGGAAGGGAAGAAAAGATGACTGCCAAGCAATTAGGACGCAAAGGCTATAGATCTTTACAGGGTAATGCTAAAACAGGGAGTTATATCTGTAGGTAGTGATGTAGGGAGTGGAGTTTGGGCGCTGAGTGCTCTGAATGCCTGCAGCCTGCCCAAGACATCACCTGTGGGGGCACCACAGGTCATATCCAAGGTACGTTGCTCAAAGATTGCCCCCATGGTAGTCACTGTGATGGTCACAGGGATGTGCTTTAAACTGTAAAACTCACTTCTGGTCACATAATGTGTTGTCTGTTTTACCTATGCCTATGTCCAGAGTGTACCCCGCAGTCCTGAAGGACCCCCAGACATTGTTTGGGAACCCCAAAGAGTGCACATTAAGTAGCATCACAAGTACAATTTGTATTATCAAAAAAAAAGGCTACTACAAAATAAAAAAGTAGTGGAGCATAGAAAGGAAAGAAACGACTGACTGCAGCCTGTGTTTCCATTAGGGGAAAACACTTGCTAAGGTTTAGATAAATCTTCGTTACAAAATCCAAGTACAAAGGTAGACATCTGAAGAGTGGTTAAAGTATTTCCATCCCCTTGCTTCTCCTGCCTTTTCCCCTCTCCCCAAGGAGCCAACACAGCTCTGGCAGTTCACACTGGCTGAGAAATGGGCTTCTATTCCTTAGACTGCAGTCATGTGTGTGCGTCTTCTCATTTAAGCTCTTCCATTCTGTTTCTCTCAGAGGCTGAGAAATCTGTTTTTGGGGGAAAAAAAAAAGTGGGGAAGCTCATTATCAATTTGTTTAGAATCTGAATGTCAGCGTAGTCACTTATGTCTAAGTGACTGAAAAATGTATGTGAGTCCTCTGTCTTTCAGCGAGAGATCCAGTGTTCGAACATCAGAATGAACAATATAATTACTGTGTGTATGAAGACATATTGGTCTCCGTATAATGAGATATTCAAATCTGCTCTACTTGAATCAGATCACAGAGATATATTAAACACACATGGCAAAAGAATTCAGTGTAAGGCTAACCATGTGTTCTGCCAAGTCTTTCTATGCATGAATGGGCTGCCAGGGCACCATAGGCTATAGACAAAGTACAGGAGAGCTGTGTTCAGAGGTAGGGAAATGAGGTTGCGAAGGTATTTCCTCTTCATTCCCTCGAACATGTGAGTGTCTCCCATTTCTCTTCCTCTTTCGCAGGCTGGTGCACCTCAAAAGCAATTCCACCAGAATTTACTGTAACATTACTGTATCATGGTTTCTTGGTACAGTTTATTACTGTGTATTTATAGCACCCAAGAGTGAGCTGGCTGCCTGAGAGGGGTAGCGATTGCGAAGGCTATTCTCAGTTTCAGTTGCAGAATTGTTTTCACAAGTTCGCAACATTCTGGAAAACATGCTTCCTTTTCCAGCATCGCTGCAGCTATTTTCAAGCGGAGGTGCTTGAACTTGCTGGCTAGCGGGAGCATGTGTGTGTGTGCCTGATAGGTGTTGAGGATTGATTGACAAGTCAGAAAGTCAAGGCTTGGGCCCCTTGCTGTGCCCGAGATCATGTATTGCTGTATACGATCAGGAGCAGCCATTGTCAAAGCATAAGACGTCAATTTTTCGGCAGTGTTATTTCAACATCCAGATACTATGAAAAACATGTTAAGATGAAAACAGTAGCTGTTTTGCTTACTCGTAGAATTGTCTAAGCATGGATACCATAGCAGATTGAGTTACGCCCAGCTGCCAAAACAGACGGGGAGAATGTTTCTGTGGGTCACGGAAAAGTCTGAGTGCCAAAGCACGATTTTCCTTGGGTGGTTGAGCTGCTGCAGAGACCTCTCGGTGTGGCGGATCAGAAAAACACAAACGAATCAAGGCCATGATTTCAGTCTTTACCACTCACAAGTGAGTGTCTGGTTATATAGACAAGTTTCTCTGCTGAGATTGCTGACTGATTTTAAAGGAAATTTTGCCTTGCTTTTTGTTCCCAGGGTATGTGAGACATATATAATGTATTAAACATGCTTTTCTCTGGGTACAGCTGCTCATATGTCTGCTGGGTGTAAGGGCATTTTCAGATGATGCTTCCTTTTTCCATGTGTCGATGAAGCCAGAATCTCAGGGCAGTAGGAGCAAGCTGGGAAGGCAGGAGGAGTCCAGTCCTTTTTCCTCTCTTGGCATCCACCGTGGATGAGTTCTGCAGAGCACTTACCAAGATGAGGATGGCAATTCACACAGAAGATAGGTTCTGGGGAGGAAACACCACTTCATGTGGCTGCCAGAGATACAAACCTGGGAAGAGATTTATCAGGAGAAGCTTGGCCGTTTTTAGGAAGTGAGAACTCACTCTTTCAAAGCAGAAAAGAGAGTGAGACCTATCTATCTCTTCAGGGAACCACAGCTGCCAGAAAGAAAGGTGTCAGATAGATGTGGTTACCAATCCCAGTCTTTTGGAGGCTTCAGTGGTAACTAGGGAAGGGGAGAAAGGGCGGAAAAGATTTAATGGGAATTGCATATGCACAACATCTCTTAGAATAAAGCTCATGCTTTGTATTTTGTTTCACTTAGAGATGGACTATAGAGTTTATTTTTTCAGCATCAGTGAGGTAAAGCTGCAGTTTTAGAAAAATTAAACCATGGATGGTTCCTATTCTCTTTTGTTTCATACAACTCTCTCAAGTCTATGTGAGGTTTCAAATACTAAGCTGGGATTCAGATGCCAAGCTCAGTTTTTAATTAATGTTTAAATTAGCAGCTCAAGTATGTAGAGCTAGACTACTGTAAGAACCTTTTTTCACAGTGATATTCTAATATTGAGATCAGCTATAACCCTATACTGCAACTTCAGTGGAAGGAAAACCTACACTCAGTTTTAGTGTGACAAAAAGACATGTTCTGACTTTTCAAAGGCAAATGTAGCAACATTTAGTTAGCACAATGGTAGATTTCTTCTTTTCAGGGCATAAGGTTGCCTTTTAGTTTCACCAGATCTATCTTTGAAGGGTGTGGAAAATAAAAAAGAGATGAATAAGCAGATAGTTAAGCTGGATAGATATATTGACTTCATCAGACAATGTTTGGCTGGCTAAAAACTCCCTTTCATCATTATGAGAGTCAGTTCATATCCTCACCCTGTGGAAGTGGTTAGCTTTTAATTCATTCAAGAGATGCTATCAAAAGAGAGGGAGGTATTTTTTACAATCCCAAACCCAAAATAATACTGCTAAACAATACATAATTCATATCTCTTCAGAATTCTGAATGTGGTCAGAAATAAATAGCAGCACAGGCATTTAAGAGCTATTCTCATTGAAAAATGTAATTAATTGGTGTTATCCACAAAATATTTCTTTGAGGGGGGATCAGCATTGCTTTAATTACAAGTAATTGTTCTGAAAATCATGCAGCTCATGAGTTTTGCAGGCTAGACAGTGATTATGCATCAATACACTAATCTATCACCTTCATTATTTTAGTCAACTGAGTGTGATCATCAAACTTTGGAGTGTAACCCAGACAAGAAACCAGACATATCTCATGCTCCCATTCTTTCCAAATCAGTTTGTTTTAGAAGAAAAAATTTGCACTGGTGATGTGAATTTCAATGCTTTTGTTTCAAATGAAGACTGTAAATTAAATTAAATTCCTCTTTGTACATTATTAGATGATGACAATGGAAAGGATATTCTTGTGCCTGCATGATGGTCTGGGGGGGATCAGGACACTAATATATCTGCATTTTGCCACAGACTGTCTTTGTGGACAGGAGATTTCACTTTTTGCAGTTTGTTCAGACTGTCTAGCGAGTGTACTGTGAATTAGCTGCTGGAAACCAAGCAGGCTGAACAGCTCATTGCTCTTTTCAGCTTGGACACCATAATGGTGTGATGCTCACACGAGCCATCTTTAGGTGCTTTGCCACCATGGAAGAACATCAAAACTCCTCCCAACTTGGAAATGAAGGGAGCCTTAAACCATTAGTGTTGGTACGGCTCAATACTTCATCTATCGAAATGAAAGTAACTACCTAACTGCAATTAATTGTCATTACTATTATTGTTATTATTATTACTAGACAAAAGCAGAGCTGAGTTTGTTATTAATTGAGACACTGCTCATCCCAGTCTTTTGCCATCCCTACCCAAGATACCACATAAGCACCCTTGTAAATCAAAGTTAAGCAGAGGATTAAATTCTGTCCTGCATAAAGATGGCTTAAGAACATGTTTCCCGAATCAGGGCGTAAGCTGTTATTTTACTACTGTCTCTGTAGTACTGCTCTTTCTACCTCATTAGAATGAGAGGATGCTTGCATAAATTCCTCATATTGACACACAAGACTATGCCTGTCTCCCTGAGAATTTGGAGATTTCTTTCCTTTTCCCCCAAATTAATAAGTGCTGTCACCTGCATCGCTAAACACCAATTTGCTGCTTACCGCTAACAAGACCTCCACGTAATGTAGCTAACAGTAGTATTTCAAAAATAGAGCTCTCCTGTTCCCAGCATATCTGACAAGAATACATTAGAGTCACCTGTCCCCGGCACCAGTATTTTGTTTTCTCTTCTTTTACTTGGGAAAGAAGAAATCTAAAGCACTGAAATTTTCCTTGAAAGCAAAGCAAATGTGAACACAGAAATCTCATTTCCTATCCTACATCCCCTCTTTCAATACTCTCCAGCTGTAGGGAAATTTGCAAAAGTAAGTAAATGTCAAAAACATATCCATTTAGGTAAAAATCTAAAATTATCTCTTTCTTAATAATTTCCATTTAAAAACCATCAGGTAGCAGGAAAATTTTTAATTACATTTGAAACTATGAGACTAGCTCTGTGCTCACCAAGTCAAAGGCATAAATACTGCAATATACTGCAAATAGCATTCTTAAAACAAGTCCATCATACCTGTAATCTGTCTGGGTCAAGACCAGTAACAATGGTACAATAGAAACTCAGGACTGGCAAAATCTAGACGTTCTCCATCTTAGAGGATGTGAAGTACCACAATTTTCTTCTGTATCCTTTGCATTGCCAAAGCAGTCCTGTAAACTGTGGGATGGGCTCCCTCAGTCCTTAGCTACAGACCTTTGTCCTGTATACCTTGGCACCCAAGGGAGATTCCTTGTCCTTTCAAGGTCAATAGAGGGAAATAGGTGTTTTGAAGAATCAGTTTTTCTGGTCAGATGTAGATGTCAGGCCTAGGAGATGATGAATAGGTACCTCCTAGAAATGCCTGTATCTCTGTATTGACTTCAAAAGGAGCCTTAAGTGATGTAAACATCTCAGATGTAAACATCCGTGTTTAGTCAGATGCATCCTCAGACTTCACATGTCCATTCAGCTGCTTCTACTAGGCTCTAACTTCACCCATTACATTAGTTTTATTTGAATGTCTTCCATCAGAAAACAACTGATTTGTGCTTTTACCCCCATAACAATGATAGTGTAAACTGACAAAATACTTTCATGTCATAAATGTCTTTCCTGCTTAGGGTAGTTTGTGATTTATTTTCAGTTTCCCTAGCACTTGAGAGGCAAATTTGAATAATCTTAGACATGGATTTAATGCTAGATCAAACTCGGTGCCAGTTCTCATTAAAAATATCTAAAAAATGTCCATTGACCAACAGGGAAACTGGGTTGAGTCTCTTAAGTGTGCTATCATGAAGCCAGCCAAGGCAGCACTGTAAATCAATAAATGAAATCCATTGACAGTAGTTAAGAATATAGATGTAAAATTGTTTCCATTCTTATTCACCTGAGAAATTAAATGTGCTATAGAAAAGAAGGGAATACCCAAACAGCACATTTGTGGGTTTTTTCCCTGTAATTTTTTGGTGTTGCTGTCATGAGAAGAAACAGTCTCATTCTCCTTACAATTTATATGGGATTTAAAGTAGGATTTCTTGTCTTATTTTAAGTTTGATCTCAGCCCACCCCTGTGTTCAAATAATGATGGACCATTTATAAAAAGAAGCAGTAAAATAGAGTAATCAAACCTTCCAAAAAGATTGTTTAACACTTGCTGCAACTGCTTATCCAGACTTGATTCTATTTTTTATACACATCTCTGCTCAGCTTTTTAGTAGGATTTTCATATACCTGGCTTTCAAGCACCTGGCAGTCCTAAGACACTGCACAAATCTTGCAGTAGTTCAGATAAATCTCTATAAAGTAAATGTTTAACAGAGTGACCTCAGTCTGAAGTTTCCTTTTTGCCTGTTTTCTTGAGTAAGGATCTAAATGCTCTTTGAAAAAGCTGCCTCTTCTTAATGAGGAGTCCACTTTATAAATAATAGTGTTGCATCTATTTTATTTTACCAAGTTAGTCATCTTGACTATTTCATCTGCTTCTAGATCATGTAGTAATAAGGAATAAAGGCACTTTATGGACCTGATTTTCCAAACACTTACCTCACTGTACACCAGAAGTAACTCCACTGTAGTCGTTAGGTCTGATTTCTCTCATACTTCATTCTTGCTTGGCTTCCAAAAAATGGGGGTTTGGGGAGGGGGGGACCTGGTCTGTGCAGCTCTTCTGTCCCTTTCCTTCTCAGGCTGCTTTAAGCTGTAGCTTACAACAGTGTTGCCATCCTCTGGGATCACACTGGTGGAGAACAGCACCAAGTGTAAGGAGCCCCAAGCCCTGGAGAGTCCCTTTTTAAATTATGTACATGTTTAACAAGTACATTAAATCTCATTGCGAAGAAAAAAGAACCTCTGCACATTGAAATTGGCACTATTTTGGTCCATAATCTTTTGTGTTCACAGTTGTTAGAGAATACAGGTTGAGTGTTCATAAAAAATGTATCTTAGCTGGGAAAAAAAAAAGCTGCAGTGAAGTGACACTTTGATTATAATTAAAAACTTTTCAGTTGATTTAACAGTTCACTTTAGGCATTTTTTTGAGCTGTGGAAATAGCAGTGCTTTTAAGATAATGAACATTGTATGATTGCTAATGAAATCCACATATGCATACATATATACGTACACACGCATATATATATATGTATATGTGGTCTTTATGCTATTCATTTATCCATCTACATACATATATGCTCCTCTTAGGTTTACTTAAAAAGAAATCAAATGGGAGGGAAAGCACATTTTTCAAATGTGGCTCTAATTGTCTTTTGTGCATGTTCTATAGATCATTACTGACTGTTTACAAACCTTGCTTGGAATGGCTTTACGGCAATAGAGAGGGTAACATATCTTCATTGTTTATAAAATGACAGCTCCTAATGGACCATATTAGCTTTAACACAAACTATTAAATCCTTTTCATTAAATTATTCTGCACTCTATTTTGGAATCTTGTTAGCTCTGGGAAGTAGGTGCAAACTCCTAAGGAAACATGAGCACACATTGAGACTATTATAGATAATGTTTATTAAATAAGCCTCTGAGGATGTTTTTCTTGGGTTGCTCTCAAGCATTTTGAAGGAGTCATGTTCCATGTTTGAGGTCCCATGTTTCTTCCTCTTAAACTATGAGCAGCTGTAGCACATGACCTACTTCTGTAGAACCCTGTAATGATTTCCTTCCTTCAGTGGCTTCAGGAGTCCCTCTTCTGCCCTGTGAAAAAAGGGACAAATATTTTAATCCAAGCAAAATGCTAAAGCAGGTTTTGTTGGTTTCAGGGAAGAAACTCAATACAGCTACATCACTGAGCGTAGGCCTCAAATTGGAACCATCTGGCCTGCACAAGCACCATGAGATCTTTGGGAAGGCATGGATATTTTTGCCTTGGGCTGTAACTCATACACCTGCAGAGCGGGTAGACATGTTGGCAGACAAGCTGGACTCATACAGCAGTACAAGCCTTCTCTCACAGCGCTGTGGCAGTGCCGGGGTTTGGAAATTACCCTGACATGTTTAATAAATGCAATCACTGTACTGCATGCTCTCCAGATAGCAAATATTCAGCTGTACTCACTGTTAAGTTTATTCAGGCAGGTCTGCACTCCAAGACCTGTGTCTTTTTGCTCTTCTTGCACAGACAGACCCTTTGAAGGCAAAATAAGGACAAGGGAAGGAAGACAGTAAGCACAAAACCATGCATTACATCTTAAGGCTGCCTCTTGCAGGAGGAAGCCTCATGTGATATTCATGTGAACTGGATTAGATTGAGAAAAGATTCTTATTGGTAAATATTACAGCTCCTTGGGAACACAGAAAGGTAAAACAATGCAGGTGTCAGTGCAATCTAAAACAATCCGTCCCCCTTGGTTGGAGGTTTGTAAAATCTCCAGGCTAGATGCAGAAAGCAAGAGAAGCCACACGCAGACTCTGAAGGTCACGACTCAAGAAACTGTTAGAAAGAGGCGGTGTCCAAGCCCAGCCAGAAAATGAACATGCACATCACAGAAGCAGGCGGACATATATCCTTTGACTGGAATGTTATTAAACAATTAGGATCACAGGTTTTCCTGGAGCTGTGTGCAGCGCCTGGTTTTCTGCCTGCAACCTGGTGGATGGCAGAGCAAAAGACCAGAACGTGACATTTGCACCTTTGTGATCTGTAGTTGCAAATGCTATTTTGCACCTGCAAATTTGTGCCCTGACCCTACGGGCGCTCTTCAAACAAAAATCCCAGAGGTCCCTCGGGGCTAAAAGGTTAAGGCCCACATAGTTGGACATCAATACTGTGTTATTCTCCTTTCAGCGACACAACATACACAGCATCCTAGGCAGAATTTCTGATGCCGGGCTAGAATGCGTCACTGCTCACATCATGCAGCAGATATGCTGGAGGGGAACGGGTTTTCCCCAGCCTTCTCCCTCCGCCTAGAAGTCGCACTGACAGTATCAGTCTTTCCATTGGAAAAGCTTACACCCTGAATCTCAATCTGTACTTTCCTATGCTCCTGAAAAAGTCCAAAGAGAACATTTTGGCCCAACTCTGCTTTCAATGTACTCTATATTGCTAGCATCTGGAGTCAAGTACGTGGGCTATCCCAATCCTGAGCCAGGGAACAAAATAGACAAAATGTGCACAAGATTGCAGTCTAGTTGTGTGAGACGCAGTATCCTGAGCACTGCTGGCTCCTGTTGTCTTCTCTTTAGCAGGCAATGAAGTGTTTTCAGAGCCAGATCCTCAAGGCGACTTACTAATTGTTTCACTGAGATCTAGACTGGGGTAGGGATAAGGGAAGATGATGCACGGTGTGTAAAAATCAGATGCAAAGTCTCCATCTCTCCTCTCCTGCACTCCTCTGTAAATGAGAAGCAGCTCTACAGAAGCTAACAGAATAGTGACAGGGTAAAAATGAACAATGGCAAGAGCAAAAGGAAAATATTTTTTTCTGAGATTTACAAAGACATTATGGAGATTTTGTGGACAGTCAGTTAAATATAAGAGGAATAAAGGTGGAGCTATCTCAAAGGATAGTGCTCTGGAATGGCCTCCTTAGTTCCCAACTTAGTCCTGTCTGATTTTGGAAAGGAACTCTGATATTAGGTACTGACACAAAGAATGATGGGATACAGTATGTGTTGCCAGAGACAAACTTCTTTCTGCAATTGTATTTGATTTGCTTTTTACCATACCTTGGTTCACCTTGCCTTGCAGCAAATCGACACTGCTGTTCACACAGCCAAGGCAGCTTTGCCTAAGACACAGCTCCAACAGTTCCCAGCACTGTTTCAGCAACAAGATGAGAGTTAATGATGCTCAACACACTTCCTACCAAACTTTAAGGGGAAAACCCCTTGAGTGAGAGCAGGAAATCCATCTTGTGAGAGTTATAATGTGGTCTCAGTTTCACAACTAGAAGCTGAAGAGAATATCGATATTTTTCAAAATATCAAATATTAAATGTGGGGGTTCCCCAGCCAAATTTCCCTTTGGTTCAATGGGGCAATATTTCATTTCAGTGTCATTTAGATTTCTGGAATAATTTATTATATACTTCAAGAATATTGAAAATTTCCTGGAGTCTGATTCTGCTACCTCTACTTATACAGGCTGTGCATAGGCAATCCCAGTGCTGCTAGGAAAAAAAAGTGCTATCTGCTATAAGAGAAGGTAGGCAGAATCAGACCCTTCTTAAAAGCCTTCTGAAAGATGGGGAAATGCAGAATGGCCCAGGTTTCAACAAGTGCATTTTGACAAATAACTAAACCACCTTGTGATCCCAACCAGCAAACCAGGGAGGCTTACCACAGCCTTGCCGAATGCCTTTAACAAACATAAATTCCTCCATTGCATTTTGTGGATAACAAAAAAAAAAGGAAACCTTTATGAGGGGAAAGCAAATGCAGCTGTGAACCTGGGAGGCCAGGTAAAAGGATACTCAAGCACATAAAGAGAAAAGTACTTTCCCTTAGCTAGTTGTTTCAGTCATCTGGCTCTTCCCACTCTCCCCACCCCAGTCCCGGGGGTGATGGTCCTCACAGCACTCTTTTCCAAACACACACCAAACCTGACACATGGGCTGCAGCCGCAAGCCAAATGCCTGCTTCCAGATGTGCCTGCTGGCCCCAGTGGAGCTGCTCCCCCATCTCACAGCTCACGACCCCAGACTGGCAGCTAAACTTTCCTGGGATACCCAGCAAATAAGTGACTGCCCAAATCCTGATCCTTCCTTAGCTCTGCTCCTGCTCTGTTTTCTAACAAAACTGGTGAGATGCTCCTTGCCTCCATCACATTGGAGACAAGACATGGGTGTTTTCTTCCTGTGGAAACCATGATATGGGACAGGAAAAGGAGGATCCATTTTTAGACACAGGTCCTATCCCTGCACACAGCCAGGATGTGGCCAGAACATGCATCTGAATCCAGAAACTGGCGAGCACTCTGGGGCCCCATGATTTAGATGTCATTCAAGTGCTGCTAGAGGAGTTATGCGTATGCAGTTTACAGAAATGGAGCTTTTTTATGAGATACTTTTCCCTTTCCATCAGAAAAGGCAATAGAGAGCTCTTTCTCCTCCAAAGCTTCAGGCCGCGGAGTTCATTTTGAAATGCATACAGTCTTTCATGATTGACAGAGTTCCAGCTGTTGATTTTCTTGACTTGTTCATAAGTTAATATTTACCATAAACATTGCATTGAGAAAATGAAAAAAAAAAAAAAAGAAGACACTTTCAAAACAGCAGAAGTTGGGGAGATAATGAACCAGACACAACTTTAAACAAGATATTTTAAAAAACATTAAACTTTCCTTCACTTTTTTTAATTAGCAGTAAAAAGAAAATATGAAAAAAAACCCAACCCAAAACCAGAAGGGTGATAAGCAGCTTTTATTGTTGAGTTCATTACTGTGATTATTTTGGGAGAGGAGACATTTTTCTCTTAATTCATGAGCCAGAAACGAGCTCTTTGGAGGCTGTAGCGAAAAGATCTTCTTAAAAATGATTGTGAAAAGATGACTTTGCTAGAAAATTCCAGCTGGTTCAGCCATATCCAGATGCCTGAGAAGCTTGATTATGGCTCAACTAACTCTCAGCTGCCCTCATCAAAGCACAGCCAAGGCCAGGATCTCCCAGGAGCTATCATCCCACCAGCAGCAGCACAGCAAACGGACTGGAGTACCATGAGCAAAGGGGTCTGGCTGTGATGAAGGGCTGTGTCACAGCAGCCTGACCAGTTGTTAATGCTGGGGTACTGGGTCGCTTCTCTCCAGTCTGTGGAAACTGGGGTGAAGCTTTGCAGGCACAACGCAGGCTTTGCTAGTCTGCCGGCCAGGGGTCCCGCGCTCGTTTGTCACCATGCTGCCCTGGAAATGGCAGTGAACCTGTCTCCCCCTTCCCCTCTCCCCAGCCCCGTGCTGGGGAGAGCTGCCGACAAGTTCACCGACAGCGACGGCAACGCATGAAAGAAAACACACAGCCGACAGAAAAACGAAACGCACATGGCGGGGAATAATATTTCATTTGTGCGGTAGCGGCCCTGCGCGAGCAATGTAAATAAAGCAGGTTACTGAGACGTGAATATACCACTGTTTATAAATACTAGCCCTTCTGCCTGGAGACGTGCGTGAGGAGAGCTGGACACTCGTGAGGTCACCCCGCCACATTTTATGATTTACATAAATCATGTCAACACCATGAGCAGGAGTGGCGGGCGAATGGGGCCCCATGAAACGAGCCATTCAGCCTCCTGTCACAGGTCTTAAAACAGGTAGAAGCTGTTAACGGGCCCACCAAATCTCTTAAAATGCAGAGGGGATGAGGGATAATCCAGCTGGGGAAGCAAGGCATGCACCCGCCCTGCACGCCTCAGCTGACAGAGGCCTTCAGGGGCTCTGAGGAGCAGAAAGTCAGCCGAAAAGCAGGCACTGGTGAAGCCCAGGAGCTAAACTTGTTATTAATGTTCACCTTCACAGAGAGTAGTGTGTCCCACCAAGCAACCGTTCTTATGAAGAAAATGACTGAGATGCCTGGTGAAGGCAAAGAAAACGCCCCACGGTTGCTGCGTGCAGGACCCTTCCTCTCCTTATTTACCAAGCGCATGGAAAATTTGACTTTTTTGCCAGAAGAATCAATATTCTGGGAGCAAACGGAAGCCCCTCAGTAGGTTTGCCTTGCATTCAAGTGCCTGTGGTTTGGGGGCCAGTGAGGAAGGCAGAGTGGGGACAAATGCAGGAGAGCAGCATGCAGCTTCCTGCAAATTTCCTTATGACTCCCTGGGAGCTCCACGTCTAACTGGGATCATGCAATAGAAGGCCAAAGCAGCAGCTAAGGATAAAAGTGGCAGAGACAAACAGTTTTCCTTTTGCTTGCCATTTTACAGCCATGTATCACTACAGGGTTGTCCTAATTTCAGAGGACAGTAGTCCCTTTTGGTCCAAATTGCCCAGCTCTGGAGACAGATGATGCCATCAGAGTGGGTGCCTGAAACATTGAGGATCTGGCTTGCAGTCTTTAACTCTGCCCAAATTTCAGCTCTAATAACATGTAATTATGTAAAATAATTGTAAAAATTACAATTACACATGAATTGTGTATAATTATGCAAAAGAAATGTAAAAAAATATAAAAGCAGTACAAAATCCTTATGATACATTGCTGGTATATGGACATGTACTATTCACTACTCTTAAATGCGAGTTGATTTAGAAATATTACTTTGACCATAAATCAACTGTGTTCTGTGTGATTCCTGTTGATCTACAGCTGTGACACATTCTCAGAGAAGAACAGATGTAAATATTAGAGAAAATTGGGAAGTGTTCTTGGAAATGTTTTTCACTGGAAAATGTGGATTTGTCAAAATCAAAGCCTTAGGGAAGAGAGGGAACTTTTTTTTAATGAATATGCCATATTCAAATACAATTGAAAAATGTTTTTTAAAAAAGATTCTCTTTCTATACTTTCAAAAGAAAAGATGGAATTTTTAGACTGAAAGTAAGCTTCTGCTTTGAAATCTAAGTAAATTTACACCAAAAACATAAATAAAAAAAATACTTAAGTCAAAACACCTCAAAGCTTACCAAAGACCAGCATTTCAGAACTAGCTTATTTTTGATCTGATCTAAATTTTTGTATTTTATTCTTTATATTCAACTTTTTTTTCAAGATTTGCACTTTTGGGGCCAATCTGAGACAGGAAAAGTTCTTGCAGTTATGCAAAATGTGGTAAGAGCAGAAACCCATTTTCTCTCACTGCTGCTGATCTGTAAAAATGTGTTTTCTGAAGACCACAGATAGATCACAGAAGTTCTAGTATCTTCTCCAGAGAAGCTTAATCAAGCTGGAGGGAGGAGATCTCAGTCCTTCAGCCTCAGACCTCTCCACCCCTGGGGGCCAGCAGATAATCCCTGCTCTGCTTTCCCAGTATCATTTTGGACCCCAGGGAATGCTTTTTCTCCAAAGGAGAAATGCAGAGGTGCCCTGCAGCTGGTGCCTTCCCTCTCTACATAGAGATAGCACCATGATGGGGTCCCTCCCTTGTACTGGGGGTGACCTCTGTGTCTGGTCAAGGTCACAGCTTGGAGAAGCAGGTACCAGCTACTTGAGATGGAGCCCTGACTAAAAACCGAAAGATTTGGTTTTTGATATTGTGCCTTCCTGACGGTGACTTCTTTTCAGGGATAATTAAATACTAAGCATCGGTCTGTTAAATTTAGTGGCAATTTCAGTTGTAGGCAGCATCAAGTCAAGGACAATTTCAATTTCAGGGCAGCTTTCATTTCATGTTTTGAAATTGAGAGTGGTTTCTATTCAAGAGCATCTTTTGTTTGAAATACTATAGCCTTACCTGTTTCTCTGTGGCCCTGATCCCGCATCTCAGAAAGGACCTCACCTAACAGCCAGAATCCTCCTGAAAATAGGTGTTTTCAATAAAGAGACTGAAGTGCCCTAAGCACAGGCTGGGACTTTCTATGCCTGCTTGTCTCATGGTGGGGAGGATCATTAGGATCCAGGGATTTTCTCTCTCAAAGCCCCCTCAGCTCAAACCCATTAGTGAATCTGCATGGATTTGACTTTGGACACAGACACAGATCAGAGCTCTGGTGGTTTGCAAAGATACTTTGTTCAAGCATGTCATTTGGTTCCCTGTGGGATTGGGTGTGTGTACCCACTCATACATGCCTGCATAACCGTACTTCATCTCTCTACAGGCAAGAGCTTCTCTGAGTTGCCTTCCTTAAGACTCAGGTTTTATATTACCAGGTAAATTTCCTTTCAGCTTTATTTGCATAGAGCAAGAGTGACATTCTGTGGCCAGTTAGATTTATGGCAGCATTCTCTCTCTCTTTTTTCCCCCTCTCACAAATACCTCAAGGTATAAACCACCCTCTGATAGTCTTTTATTTTGTTTGTGGCTTCTATCACACTTTGTGAGAAATAAAAATAGAGGAATTCCCAAACATATTTCTGTGGCATAAAATCCTTAGGGACTGCTTTACCATGAATTCCTGACAAATTCAGATGTCTATGTACTGATTATTATTTTATGAGAGCAGTGCCTGATTGTAATGTAAGCAACCAGAAGCATGAAGAGACTATGACACGTTCCTTGGGCTCTGCTGTAGCTGGCTCAGCCTGTTGTACTTGGAAGGGATGAGGAAGCCATGTTCCAAAACCCCATAAAAAATGGAGCACTGTTTAAAACAAAGCAGTGGGCTTTTCAGGCACTTATGTGTGCCAGATAATACACCAATGACACTAAATTGAACTCATTTAGCTGTAAACATGATATTACATTTGACAGTTTCCAGCGGTAAAACACTAGACAGTCCATGCTGGGGAGAAAAGAAACAATATGCAAGGAGCAAGCTCATCACAAGAGTAGCCACAAAAGGGCCAACAGGGGAAAAAAAAAATACTCAACGAAACCCCAGCTATTTTTCAGTGGTTTGGAGTCATAACTCAGCTCAGACACACAGGGTACCAAAAGCAACCTGCCCAGTTTAAACAGCAGAGTGCAGGTGCTGGAGTTTATGTTGTTCCCCTGTTTATTTAAAATGGATGGGAGCACTTGACAGAAAAATCAAACTTCTGGTCATGGCTCATTAATCTCTGTTGTATCTGTCAGATAACTGTGTCTAGAGTTTCAACAAGATTCTAGAATCGAGATTACTGCTGAGCTCTGTTGTTTTCCCTAATTTTGAATGAGGGGCAATGCTGCCAATCACACTATGCGAGAAGGGAGCACGGGGCCATTGCCGCAGCCCTTTGCAGGAGGCATCTTCCTGCCCAGTGGTTTGTATCTGATTTCAGAGGCAGCGACACCTCTCTCCTCTCCTCACCACAACCTGAGTTTTGGCAGGCTGCCTCCCTTCCCTCTCCCCTGAAAATCAGACCACCACCAAATTGCATCCCCATCAGTATTAGGGTGATGACAAGGGTGATCTGTGGTGGCAGTGGATGCTCCTTCATCCCTGAATTCTGCTGTCACACACAAAAGTGTTAATCGTGTTAATCCGCTGAACACAGTGGAGCTTCTCCAGTGTAAAACCAGGGTAAGTGATGGGCTCAGCAGGCCTAGAGTGGGCTCAGCAGGACCAAGACGAATATGGTATGAAACAATTAGCTGCAGATGGTATAGGAATCTCGTTTTCTGGAAATACAGATTTTGCCTGGAGATCTTTCTATATATATTGGATTTGTCAAACTGATAATGACTTGAACATTTGGAGAGAGAGGATAACCCACCGCAGGGCCAGATGCAGCTGTGATGGGGAGGATGGAGGATGTATATTAGCCCTGAAACATGGCTGTCTCCCCCTCACGTTGCCATGCCAGTCCATGGTGGTGGGAGGATGGACAAGGCCCTGAGCAGAGCAGGGAAGAGGAGCTCACCCGCTGCCCCCCCTTATGTCATTACTTTCCTTATTTGCTTTGGACATTGCTCATTTCATTCGCTCATTCTTTTCTTTCCCCCTTTCTTCCTTTCTTGGTTATCAATGATGGCAAAACTGTCAAGTACTTTGAGGATGAGGCACAAGATTTAGCTGCTGCTTCCCTTGAGTGCAAAACAGAGGCAGTTGAAAGTGGAGGTTTCCAGCTGTGCCAGCCAGAGGACAGGCTGGGGACTCCTTTCAATCCTGATACCACTAGCAGGAATTCTTCTTCAGGCATGAACACTGGATTCAGCACAAACATAGACACAGGCAGAAAAATAACAAAGATCTGATGTTTTACAACTGCAGGTACACCACAGGCAGGCAGCCTGACCCTCACTGCTCACAAACTGTAAATGGCAATAGCAGGACCGTGTAAAAGGCGTGTTTGCCAGCTCCCTTCTCAATGAAACACATGGAGCTTCCCTTGAGGGGATGTCTCTCCTGCCTGCCAAAGTCTGTCCTCAAGATCAGCCTTGCCTGCTGCGCCAACTGCAGGCTTGCAGGCAAGGCTGCTGTGTAGCGCTTCAGATCATATGGAAAGCCATGTTCCCAGGAATGCCCAGGTGTGCTGGAGCAGTCAGCTGGACTGTGTGGGCAATAGTCAAATGGCAAAAAGAGGAGCTTATCCTTCTCTGTGCTGCAGCTCGCTGTTCCTGAGAAGCACAGCCACAGCTCTGAGTTTCAACTGCAGCAGAGCCTGCCCATGCAGAACACCTCCCAAGACCATTTTGAAGACCAGATTGATAAAGTTGGACCTACTAAGAAACAGAATGTGCTATTAGATCTTAATGTACAGAGTGAATCCAGCTCCCTGTTAATCTACCTGCAAAGTGGTGGATTTTATAATCCAAACAGTAAATTCCCATTGTCATAAGATCCTATTGCTTAGGATATTTTTCCAGTGGGGTTTTAGGAATCTGGATTATTTGGCCTCCTGATCTGTTCATTCTTGCAGACATGTGAGCAGCTGTACTAGTTGGTATAACTTGCTGTTGCTCAGAGAAGCCTGTGCAGCTATATATATATTTGCACCATTTCTGAAGCTTCTCTGTATTTAACAATTTTTTTCAATAAAGCATAAGTGACGTAGGAACCATTTTCAACAGTCACATCAGCACTTAAGCCCAGATCCTTTAAGCTATTCAAGTACTTAGAGATATATATATACCTTGGTGGAAGTGTTTCAGACACTTTGGTGGGTTAGATGAGTAGCTTCCACTGAAATCTGCCCCAGTTCCAGCTTCCCCTCAGTTGCTTAAGTTGTTCCTTTGGGATTTAGACACTGAGGTGACAGGTACCGAAGATACGCAAGAGCTGGATGACATGCATAAGGTAAAGATGAATGTTTGAACACTGGGGGATGCAGGATCATCCTTAGCTGAGTGACAGCTCAGGAAAAGGCCATGTGGCTCTCCTGGGCATCTCCTGGCTACCAATAGCCCTGGAGTAAAATTGTCAGGAGGCAAATGCTGACAGGGGCCCTTGAGGGTGTGAAATTTCTTGTGCTGATACAGAAGGCATCGTACAGGGAAAATCTCTACTCTAGTCAGCTTTTTGGCAGCCAAACTTTAGCAGTGAGCATCTCAGCAAAGAGCACCATGGGTCAGCTTGGACATAAGTGGGAGCAGAGGAGGGATCCACACACCACCCTGAAAGAAATACAGGTTTGTTTCACTGAAATAGAGAGTGGGGGCATTTTTAATGGCAACCTGTGAGGGAGTTGGCCTCCATCCTCCAAAAAGCTGATGCAATTACTGCCGGGCAGGCAATAGTTGAGTATCCTTGTTGAACTGTATCATTTCCTAAATCTGCACATCGGTCAAACAAAGCCACAAACTATGAACCCAGGATTTGCTATCTTCTTCTACCCTTTTGGGTGCTAGCTTTTTTCCAGGAGACACAGAGAAACCAGAGGTTACAGACCTGCTCCAATTCTATTCCAGGACACAGAAAATACAGGAGACCTTGGTGTCCCTTACTGTACGGTGTGGCAGTAGCACTCCTTTTCTTCTTGAAAAGACTGCATGTCTCCCTGGAGAGAATCACAGAATCTTACAATGACTTGGGTTGGAAGGGACCTTTAAAGGTCATCTAGTCCAACCCCCCTGCAGTGAGAAGCCAGGAAGTTCCCTTGGGTGAAGTCATTTGGTGCTGCTGTGTACCATAAATAACCTTTTTTAAGCAGCCACCATATCCTTTGCCTTCATGGTTTCCTTTCTGCTCTCCATTGGTGGTATTTTTTTGCATACATCTCTTACTCAAACAAAATAAAATGTTGTTTTCATGTGTGTAAATATACACAAATAAGTTACTGGTAGTTTGCTGGGCAGGTTAGTGGAAAGCAATTACAAATGTTTTTATGCTTAGCAAAATACGGCTGAAGATGTTATCTGCTTTGAACTGCAGAACAAGAAAGTACTGCAAACCCTGCTTTATGAGACAATGTGTCACTGAATAAAGAATTTTTTTATGAAGGGAAAGCTAAAAACTCCAATGATACTATATTCATTTACACTGAAACTGCAGCCTTTCCCTCCTTATCTCTGCTTCTACCATCAGCCATACAAAGCCCTTCTTCTTACCACAGAATATATAAACTGCAGGTCTCCAGTTAACTCATGTGTGAAACGTGCTTGATACCAAATGAATGGATGATCATAAAAACAGCGTTCCTTTTTCCTGGAAACAAAAAAACAGTGGTGATATGTATTGCTTCTGTTTTCAGCCAAAGACCATAGTACCAGATGGCTAACACAACCGTAACAGCTAACTGCATCTGGATTAAAAAGTTTGGGTGGTGTGAGCTAATCTTTAAAAAATACCAGATAACTTTTATCTCTTTAAATCATGTTACTGCTCAGTGTATTTCCTGCTCATATCATCCCAGGACTGCTTGAACATTCCTTAGACATGTTCATTAAGCATCATTAAACTGAACGAAAGGCTAGTAACTATCTTTGTCAAGTCAGAGGTCAGCTTTTAGGATATGATCCAAGATCCACTGAAAGCAAGGGAATATGTCTCACTGATTTCTGTGGCCTTTGAACTAGGAGCCTAGTAGTTATCCCTTGTTCGCATCTATTATGGCTGCAGATGAAACTTGTACTGGTTAAGGAAAAGAACAGAGAAGACAACTTGTCTCTTTGGATAAAATGATCCGTCTTTTCATACTTAAATGTACTTTTTCCAATGAAAGCAAAGATGTTTGGGTAACAATGTTTGGCTAGCTATGGAACCTGAATACTGAACAGATGGAGAAGAAATACATCTTTTCTCTATATATCATTATGAGATACCCGAAACAACAATTTGTAGGGAGGCCCTGGGCTTAGCTACAGATGCTTGCATTGCAACAGTCAGATATCATTTCAAATGACTTTTAATTCAATACCTTTCAGAATCAGCTAAAAATGAAATTCACACACTGTTGGATGAAAGAGTTGTTTCCAAGGGCTTTGAGGAAGAAGGCATTTTGATTTTGTGAACAGCCAGACCAAAATCTGTGTGTGATCAACTAGGTCCAGAGGACACTTATTTCTCTCCAGAGACAGTGCCAGGCTACCAAATAAGATTTGAGCGGTAGCTCTTGGGTTGGCTTTGTTTTTCTTTCCCCTCCCATTTTCTTTCCTGTAATGGTAGTAGCATAGATCAAAAATTCCACAATTTCCCACTCTTATCTTTGCCACAGTGTCTCAGACATTCGATGGGAAGGGCCTCACAATTACCTAGTGTTTTGCAATGTTAAGATGTCATAAGCATTCAAGTATTTTTGATGCGGGAACATCCACAAGACTGCATGACTCACTCAACCAGGACAGAAAAGAGAACAGCCTTGCAATGCCTTATGCTGTTCCTTGAATGCTGGCTATCTTAGTGGGGTCAGCGGTGACATTTGTCTTGAAAGCTATCCAGTAAGCAGGGAAGTTCTCACACAGCCTTCCTCACAGATGGTGAGACCTGCCAGCAGTTTTATGGCTCGGCAGTGAATGGCTCTGCAGCTGTACGGGCATACCTGCTGGAAGGCTGCCCGAGAGATACAGCCAACACGTGCGTCAAAAGACCCCGGCGCCGCTGCTGAGTTCCTTTGTTTAATCTTCCCCCTGCAAACAAAAAGTGACTTGGCTTCAAAACAATGGGAGGGAGGGAGAAAAATAAGGGGAGAGAGGGCTACTGAAAGATTTAGTTAAAGTCTATTCTTCTCTGGTATTTCTCAGAGTAGGGGTCAATGGTTTAAGTACAACAGGCTTGATTCACTGCCTGGATGAAGCAGATGGGGCAGGCCGCCAGGCAGCGGCCTCCAAATAAAAGCTGTGGAGGGCAGCTTTAACTTTTCTCCCAAACTGAAGGGCCATTACGATAGTGAGAAAGTGGGACCTGACCCTACTCAGCCTTCACTTCCATCTGCTCTGGAAAATTCTTCGTACAGCAGTTTGGGTCAGAAGGGCCACCTGAACCAGCCCTCTCCTCCTCCACCAGTGGCCTGGAGATCCAGTACAGGAATCCCATGCAGGGGAGTGCAGCGATTGCCTGAAGCCATCCAGCCCCGGTGTGTTGTCTTATACTCTCACCCGGAGTAGTCCACATTACACTGCAAGATGAGGTGCTGTTGCAGCATCAAATCACAAAAGATGCTCTTGCCTAAAAGAGGAGATGGTCTAAGCATGAAACTAGAGACATGAGTGGGAACACAGACATTAAAAGGGAAACACAAAGAATGAGTGAGCTGATGTTGTTCAGCATCGTGGTCAGGAGCCAGTTGCCTGATTGCTGTTAACATGTGCTACAGGCATCATGATGCTTTCAAAGCAGGGAATGAGGTAAGTTTACAGACATCTGCTGGGAGTTCCTCCCAAAAGAAAGCTTGAATAAAACGGTGAAAGTGCTTATTTGGAAGTTTGGTAAATGGGCAGTAACTGCGATTTCATGGAAAAATTAGATGCAAGAGTCAAAATAATGGCAGTGCTGATAGGTCAAGTAGGAAAAGACAGTGAAGATACAGGAAAACTGAAACAAGCAGTTTACATCAGTTGCAATACAGGAAACAATACAGGAGACAGAAGAGAGAAGCAAAAAAGATACAGTCAAGCTGCAGTCTAAAAGAGCTGTTTTTTCAGTAGAAGTCAAAATACATTTTAGTGGCACTCAGCTTTCTGTGATGCTTATTATTCAACTATTATTCAAGACTTCTTTCCCTTCTCAAATCTGGAATAGACCCTAAGAAATCCCTCACTGACCTGACAGAAGAGTACCTGGAATTATCACACAAAGACAGCTACTTCTTACTGAGGTTCTTAGCATCAGTGGTCTCTGAGCATCACCATCACTCTACAGAGGAGTCTATGTTATGTGCCTTTTCTAGATTTTTAAAGACCCTGACTTTGAACTGCTAGCACCCGTGTTGCTTTCCAAGCTTTTCCAAAGCTTGAGTTATGAGTATGCATAATCATAACAACATGCAGAACTGATGAAAGGGTGTTGTACAGATTTCTATCCCATGTATGGAAAACTGTGAATACATTTTTCCACATCTCTTTGGACGCACATATTATTAGACAGATAGACTGACAGACAAATAGATAAAAATAAATCATTCCACATACTGTATGTCCAGAATATTCCACTGCCAGTAGTTATCTGTATTCCCATAATAATGCTTATTTTTTATTTGCTGATCCATAACTTTTTCCATTCTTTCACACCAACATCTGCTTGTTTCTCAAGTTTCTGAACAAGTATAGCATTACTGCTGTTCACATGTCCAACACCTATCATTGCCTTTGCTTTCAGCCATTAAGTTTCCTAGACACCAAAACAAAGCATTCTTCTGCACATACCCAAGAGCCTTGCTCTCATACATCACAAGCTAGGCAGTTAGTTCCACATAGTTCAGTGCTCTACCAATCCATAAGAAAACTATGCTTGCCCAAGGTCAAAGGGATTCTAGTTTGGGACTCCTTTTTTTCGTGGGAGTTATATATGCACCAGACTATAGATATTCAGCCACAATGTAGAAAAAGATGCAACAACATATTCAGGGCCAGGAAAAGAGAATAACAATCAAGGAGTCTGATTCTGCAGCCCAGGGACAAGAGGGATCACATGACTAGGTGAAGTCATCACTTCTGTCTTCTGCCCTGCCAACTGCACCTTATCATCAGTGTGTAATTCTTCAATTATTCCTGGATTGCTGTGATGAAACCTTGACTATTTTGACTTCGGTTGACTTTGAAGAACTGGGTCAGAATGCATGTGTGACAGATAATAAGCTGTAGTGATAAATGTAATAAAAAGCGCAGAAGGTGCTAGTTGTACAATAGAGCCCCATTAACATATCACACCAGAAATCTTAATTTTGGAATTTCCTGAGGTAATTTTAATGATACAATCTTGATATTATATTAGAAGTCCTCTTTGTATTACACTCAGCATGGGATCAGCAAGCATAGTAGGAACTGAAACACAAGCTTCTGGGCTTAGTGACTTTAACCTTTGCTGCCTGAGTTTTAAGATGCCAGTCAGGAGGAGACACAGAGTGCCAGTGTGGGTTATAGTAGCATATTCTTTCATTGTCTGCTACTCACACCCTTATTTTCATATTGGAAAAGGAAGATCAATAGCCTGAAGGAAACTAGATGCAAGTGTTTCTGGACTCAAAATAAAATAATAAGATTTATTTTGAGTATTAAGGCATATACACATACACAGAGGTTGGGAGTGAGGAAAAGAAAAATACTCACCATGGGCGTTTAGGAGAGAACAACAGTGTCTGCTTTGATGTTTAGTATTTGGTGCCCTCTTCTGCACCCATCCATATTTTTAAAGTTCTGTAGAATCAGGAGGGGAGTGTCTGTCTGTTGTCCATTTCTACATAGCAGTGCTTTGCTGCTAAGGGCAAGGGGTCATCCTAGCAGATGTCAGCCATCCTGGTGATGGGAAAAGTAGAATCTTTTTTTAGGTGAGAGGAACGAGTTTGTTAATAGAGAATAAAAGGCTGCTAAAAGACATTTTAAAATATTTAACTGAGATTTCATTTATGACATCTAAATTATTATATTAATAGAAGATTGTATTTTGATTGTGACTGAATAAGAAACATACCATGTATATAAGGTATATAATCAGTTTAATCACATGCTGATCCCAGGACAATCTCATCCCAACATTTTATGAAATTACAAATAACATACAGCACACACAATTCTTCATAGTAATTTAAATGTCACTTTGCTAAATGAACTTGAAGACAGATTTCCACTTCTTGAATGCAGAATCATCCCAATATTAATTTCTACTTTTTCCATTACTGAAAGATAATTTTATGCTAGAATTTCAAACACTTAAATCCAAAAGGTCCACGAATTCTGCTCTCAGCCTTTGAGTTTCAGAAGTACCAAATTCAACTGGAAAGCTTGCTAACTACCTTTATCTTTCTATCTTGAACTTCATTTTATCTGCAGACATACAAAGCACTGCAAATGGCTTACAGCAGTTCTCTACCAGTCTGACACAGACTGTGCAACTCTTGCTTCCTGCAGGATTATTCATTTAATTGAAAAGGGATGATATAGAGGTCATCATTGTGCCAGTTCACAGCTCCTCCACTGAGAACCGAAGAGAGAAATGTCTAAACCGTAGATGTTGTTATGAACATAACAAGCCTCAGGTTCCTGTATGGCAGTCCACCTGAGCCCCTGACCCAGGGCAGGGTTGCTCAGAAATGTTATCTGAGTGAGAAGCAGAAGACTGAGGTCTGGTTTTACCCTTCCAGATACATCTCTGTTCCTGTTTATTGCTGGTTGACTTCATGAGAAGAAATCCATTTGACATTTTAAGATTTACTTTCTTGGATACATAGGTTTGAGCAGCTGCTGCTAACCTCCCCTACAGTTTTGAAGCCAGTTTGTTTTCAGTCAAGCTAAACCTTAGAGCCAAAACTGTCAAACTTGGGTGACTACATTCCACACAGAGACATGAAAGCAATTGGCCGGATGAAAAACATCCAGAGTTTGCATCAACTCAGCACCTCCAAAACTCAGGCCATTGATTTCAGTGAGCAAATACATATTTAGAGTGTCAAACACGGATTCCTATTTGGAAAGGCTAGCTAGCATTTTTGATTTCCTTCAACAATGAACTACCATGCTTGCTAACCTGTCCTGCTGTCACCTTCTTTCCTTCTTTTTTAATTTTGGGAGAGGGAAGATACATCTTTAATGTAATTACTAAGTTTTATAGGTATGTCAGAGGATAGGTAGAACAGGGTATGGCGTAGAACAAGGCTCAGGAAACTATGCAGACTGCAATTCTGAGCAGATACCTGACCTCAAAAGCACAAGCAGACATGGTGCACCCAGGCAAGCTCACCCTGAATCTGACATATTGTCACTAAATAGATCTGAGCAATACAAGGAGCCTTAATATACTAGAAGATCTGCATCTTATTGTGCAGGAGTGCAAATACCAAATGCAGGAGCATCTCTGCAAAGCTAAATTTAGCTTAAATGTTGCCCATGTTTAACTTGTGCATAGGATCCTAACTTCAGTGTGATGGAGCCTGTAGTGCTAACTGGCTGGCCCACTAATGGATGCAGTCAACAATTGATCTCCCTGTAGCAGGGACATATGTTTGCTCCATGGGAATACTTCAAGGATATACAGTCCTTCAGTGCCTTCTGCTCATCTAAAGAGGTCAGCCTTTTCTTATAAGCAATTAACTGGGGATGTTTTGTTTTGCAGCTTGCTCCAGTAAAGAAATCCATAGGATGCCCATCCACAACTCATAGTCTTAAACACAAGCATAGCGTGGACAAAACAAACCCAAGTGTTATTTCACAACACTATTTCACAGTGTGGTTGCTTTCATGCAAACAGATCTAATACAAACAGAGTAATTCAAGCACAGATAATTCATGTTAACTCTTCACTGAAGACACATCCATCAGTGGTGCATAGGAAATGGTTTTACCCTTGCTTTGTTTTTTCATAGGTCACTAATTAAGATAAGTTAATCTAAACAAGTCTGAATTGGATTCAAAGTGTTAGCCTCAGGAATGTTTTTGTAGTTTACATACACAAAATAAAATTAGTTGATATAAACTTTTGGAGCCTTTATAATGCAGTAGCAAATATAAGCACAGACTGCAAAAAATAGATTCCAGAGTTTGCAGCACCTCTTTTTGTGATGCCTTATACTTTTATATCATATGACCATCTGTAGCTAAGTGGAGCTGGCCATCCAACAAAGGGACCAGTGAGGCCACTGAAAATGTGAAGTTGCCCTTTGCTTGTATTTGGATAACTCTGATAGATAAAATATTGTTCAACATCATTCAGGAATGACATCAAACATTTTGCCTCCGTACACAAAAAATTGCAGTCTAGACTGAGAGGAGGCTTCCAGCATGCTTGTTTTCTTCTCAATTTTGCAAAAAATCTCTTTGAATCTATTATTAAATGAATGCATTAAAAATACTAAACCAAAGCTGCACTTTCAATTTAAACAAGGATGAAGTAGCAGTGGAAAGAGGAAGGATATTTTCCTCCTTTTACTGCCATACCTACAGTTTTTGAAGGTGATTAACTGTTGTATGCTCAAATATTAAAAGGATTTTAAAAAGGCATTTTATTGGGAGGATTCCTGATTTAAAGAGGTGCTTCAGAAAGTAATCAGCTGTTTTACTATCCTGTTGAGATAGCTATCTCTCTGCCACTGTAAGCTCAAGTAATATTCGTATCAGTATAAGCAATGTTATGGCATACAATCTCAGAATAAACTGTGTGGAAAGTGGCTTCTAACACTGCATCATCTACATAGTAAAAATATATGCCATTAATAGAACGTACTTACAAAGACAACAAATAAATATCATGGGTAGGCTGCCTAGGAGAAACAGGCTTTATCGCTATGCCATCATCATATTTCTCTAACCTAATATAACAAAAATAACTTTGATGAGTCAGTTAAGAACATGATTTCAGCATAAAAACACTTGAGTCTTCTTTTTCAGTGTCCGTCTACGAACATTGGATCAACTGCCTCAGCCTTTAAACTGCTTGCCTCCTGTCACACTGCATCAACTGAAACAAGCAGAGGGACTCATGCTAGAAGTCTCTTTAAAAAGGAAGAGTCTGGCAGGGGGGGATTTTCAGAGTTTGGAAGGTGTTTGGAAAGTGCCTCAAGTTCAGAAAGTGTTCCCTGTACCTATTGGTTTATCCAGGCTTTTTTGTTGGAGTCTGTCCTTACAGATTTCAGAAGCTAGCTGTTCTACCAGGCCTTACAACAAGGCTCTGAAAAAGCCCCTTTTTAACTCTAAACATCACCTAATACATCCAAAACCTGATAGGTCTAGCAATGTCCTCAGTTCAAAGGTCATGAGGAAACCACTCTCACCTGCTACCTATGATGGCTGAGCACTGATCAAAACATCATTGGTTCTTGAGGAGAAACAGCTTAATTTATCTAATTGTAAATCTATAACACTCAAATATACCAATGAAAGGGTTCAGCCTAAGAGCCAAAGCGTCTAGTAGCTATATCCGGAGAGTATTAATTCAGATCTTGTCTGAATAGGATGAGCTCTGAAAGTGTGTGCTGCCACCCAGCTCCCCATGGATCAGGACAAATGTCACATCACCTAGCACTAACCACCTCTGCACCTCAAGGGAGACAGTCATCCCTTTCTAAGCCCAGGCCACCCAGCCCGCAGCATGAGGAGAACATCTCTCAGCAGAGGCAATATCTGTGCACAGGGACCTCAGTGTCATCGTGAAAGGGAATCTAAAAGTTACTAAAGGTTTCCTCCTAAATATGCCTGAAGCCAGGCATAAAAGATCACACTCCTTGGTCTATGTCTACTTCAGCAGAGGAGAGGAGAGATGCATGCAGAAGATAAGGAATGTCTGGACTGGGATGGAGAAGAAAGGAAAGAAGAGTGCCTGAGGGAACTAGAGAAGGAAGCACCACCCTGCCATGCACACCACAGGACTGTACTTGGTGGGTTTGGTTCTGCCAGCATTCATCCTTTAGCAGAGCAGCAGGCAACTTAGACCTTGGCTACATCTTGGAGCTGAGGCAATGTCAGGTTATGCTACAGTGCCCTGTGACACTGCACGCAGTCCTGACAGAAGGGTTCACCTGAGATCCGCTATGCTGTTCCAGAAGCCATTGCTACTGGCTTCAGTGATGCGAGTGATTCTTGGGACTCTGTTACTGAGCCAGTCTCCAGGGCTATATACTAACAAATTAAACAGTGTCAGGGAAAGTCCCTGGGCAGGGGAAGTCTATCAGCTCTACCATAAAATTATACTATTAGAATAGTTGCAGGCACAGCTTTGGTCTGTGCCAAATAGGATCTCACCAAGCATAGTTCAAGAATTAGTATAACCCTGGCACCACTTCCAGAAGGGGGTTTGGATGTGGCCACCTTTTGCTGAAGGGTAAGAGTTTTATTAATATAGTTGAAAGCCACTTTGCGACCATTGGCCTCAGTGCCAGAACAGGGTTGCAGGATGCTTTGCCTACCACCAAATGTAGCCTAAGCACTTGCCAACTGAAGTCATACTGGGCCTCTGAAGAAATTCAGGACCAGATGTGAGATGTTGTTCTCCAAAGGTCTGGAGACACTGAGAGGGTGGGTGATGAGCCAGGCCACTTCAATCACCCTCAGATCTCCAGGTGAAGTGCTGGGGCCTGGGCTGTGGGCCCTGAGTGGAATTGACCTATGGATGAGTCCCAGCCCAGCAGAATGTTTTGTTCCCCAAGTGGTTTTAGGCCCCAGAGGCAGAACCTGGCCCACCTGTGTGAGGCTCTGCCTTCCCCCAGGTGATTGTGGTTGGGGTGGTGGGCAAGGCTAGAGATATATTAACCAGGAACTAAATCAGTCTGAGAAGTAGGAACTGAACTGGTTGGAGAGAAGTAGCAGATGAGAGAAGAAGCAACAAGGAGCTGATCAGTTGGAAGTGAGTTCCTGTTGGGGGCAGCTTGCTGAGCTCTTTTTCAGTGGTGTGTTCCTCCTTGACTGATTTGAGCTGGAGAAGAGCAAACAGATGAAGAATAAAAGACAAAGTTATGCTGAGGGGATGTTGCTGAGTTTGATGTTGGCCTGAGGAAGAAGAGAGCTAGCAGCACACCAAGGCACTCTCTAATGTGCCTCTGCAGAGCAATACCTCCTCAAAGTGTACTGCTATTAGCCTGAGTTATGTTTGCTGATCAAAGTGAGGTAAGAATTGCTATGGTGGCTACCAGAAATGGAGAGGTAAGCACTACAGTGTGTAGGATTTCTGCTGTTATAGGCAATATGGAAATGAAAAGGATTATACATCTTCCCACTTAGGTGTTCATTTCCATAGTTCTAATTTTCAGGTGAGAGGGTATGCCCTGCTGCAGTCTTCACTTCCAGTAAACACAGACATGGCTGTCAATAAATACATACAGTGGCCCACAGAAAGCATAAATCATGTGTCTTACTAATATGTGGTAAACCTCCTGGATTCCTTTCATTTAATTAATCAATGCATAGGGAGATTTTTATTTTAATATCAAGTCAATCCTTAACTATTAGAGCTCACTCTCTGGAGAGAAATATCCCCAATTATCATAGTTATCTGATAGTTCAGCTTCTTCAAATTTTATATTATGTGTTTAACTTTTGGCATCATAAAATGTGAAGTGCAAAGTACACACAATGTGCCTTCCTGCACAACTTAACAATAGCATTGCCTACTTTCTAGCTCTGCGCTTTTTTTGTACTTCTGGCATGGAATTACACAAACACTAGCCATTCTTCTCTCTTACCAAAGTAAGAGAAAGCATTTGCTTGCTTCAAAAAAAAACACTTGCTCTAAACCATTCCTTCATTATGGTAACCATTCAAAAATAGTATACTTTTTTTTTTTAGATAAAATCTCAATGAAATTCCTGAAATCACCATAACAGGTGAGTTTGTGAACTTTTCTTTCAGGGCTGACATGTATAAAAACTTCTCCAACAAAAGTCTTCTACCTATAGATACAGTCATTCAACTTGTTTGACTTTCTTCTCATTTATTTTTAAGAGGTAGGAGCTATCTCTGTTACAATGGCACTGACACACCAGGACTGCTCCAAGCAATAGCAAAGTATTAGATGTTTTCAAAGAAAGAATAGTTCCTCTGCAGCTTCTAAGTGGTAGACTACTTGGCAAATGAGTTATTCAAGGAATTAACTTTCTGAATATACTTACTCTCCTGAGTTTTCTTCAGAAGATTTTCTAGATATTTACTTAAGGAAAGATCAGAATAGATCTATTTTGGAAATTTTAGGACAATATTGCCATTTGAAACATGGATTTGTATTTTTAAAATTAAATAAAATTAATCTGTATTTTGTATTTTTGGTATTAGATGCTTTGAAGCTCTGGTTAAGCAACCTAAGGATGCATTTAATGAATTGTTTCTGTGCATTTATGAATAAGAGCTTTTATTCTCAGTCTTGGTTAACATTTAGACGTTTCGGACACACACTATAGTTTCCTTTCTGCCTCAGGCTTCTGTCCCACCATCATGATATGTTTGTTTTCATTCCTAAATGCATATTTGGAACTGTCACTTAAGAGACTATTTTGTCAATGTCCTTCTCAGTTCTGTTTCTTTTATCTCCATATCTTCATTTCTTTACATATTGACTTAGAAAATCTTTAAATCTTAACTAAGAAAAAAGACATCTTTATTGTTTTGTGTTAGAATTACTTATAATGTATTATATATGCCATTGAGATAAAGTAAATTTAAAAAACAGACTTTGATCTAAATCAAGAAAATCCACCACAAGTAAGACCATAGCAGCTGGTTAGCAGAGAGTGAGAATATTGCTGTGGCACAAAGGTTTCTGGATTTTTCCTAAGACAAGTTAAACAACGAGATAGTGGTATTAAAAGGAAGAATCTTCAGACATGGAATACGGATGGTGGTTCAAGAATGTGGATTCACTTGGAGCTACTCAAAATATTATCATATTCCAACAGTAATGTTTTTATAGATTAAAATCATAACTATAATTGGCAGTCTAAGAAGAAGTTATTTAGAGAAGATGAGCCATCTTATAAAATTGGTTTTGGTTCTTTGAAAACATTTGGCTTCCATCTGTTACAAACTATAAAGCAAGCACAGAATAGGTACAAAAAAGAGAATATTAATTACTATTTTTAATTCTTGTCTTTGCTTTACGGATGTGATCTTACTTGTGTTGGCATAAATGAACACTATATACGTTGGTGTAATGTGCATATTTTTAAGTAGAAAGAAGATACTTCCCTGACAACTCCCTTTTGCAGCTCCTCTTTCAGGTCAGCTTGTTCAGACATCTTTAGTAGGGTTTGAGGAGGCTGCAATCTACAGATATGTTATTCCAAAGTGTAAACCAACTATTTATTGGCCAGCACCCACAATAGGTAGCTAGGACTTAACATTTAAGCATTAGAGTGCTCATCACTCTGGTGAGGCACCTGATGACTCTGCTGGTCGGGTAGGCAATAGTTGTTGGGGGGGAAAGAGTTTCTGAGGATGATCTCCAAGGTTCCTGAGGCTGATTCCTCAGTGTGGCAGAGCTGCCATCTTCTACTACAAGCTGAATGTTCCCAGCCTGAAAAAAATCCATTAATTGATCCTGGAAATGCTTCGGACCTGGTTTTGAAATCCTTTTTTGGCGTGAATGACATTGAATAGCAAGGCATTAATGGCAACAGCTTTGTTCACCATGTAAGAAGCTCTTTAAAGAAGTGTGGCAGCAGAGTCTTGGCCTTGGCTCAGTTCTAAAAATGAATTTCAAGAGAACAGGATCCCCCCATTTTTGCAAGTATGTTCAGTCCTTCATCCTCTGCTTTCATTGACAGTATCTGTTTTTTTCACAGAGGAGATAACTGTTACTCAGTTTCTGTTCACAATTCAGATGCTTCAGGTTCAAAAAAATGCAGTGTTATAAACTTCCGCTCTACATTTCTGTTAATTTGCTTCACTGATCTTAAACTTCTGAAGATTCCTAAATTGTACATTTTTCTGAATACCATATTCATTGCCAGTAACAGCAGTGTCCTTACCCAGTGATAGTGACAAGCTGTTTTATATATTCCAGCAGCTAAGACATTACACTACCATCATCAGACCTAAACCTTTACTGAGAGATTTGTTGAATGTTGCAAAGAAGGTTTGAGAATTTGTGAGGGTCCTCTAGTATTTGAAAAGAGAAGACCCACTTAGATATGCTGGTTCATTTTGTCAGATTTGTTCTACTACTGGAGTGAAGAAGCAAAGTATTTATCATCTGATTTCCAGTATGAACATGAGAAGAGGAAAATTTGCTTTCTCTTAAGAATGTGAAACATTTACATGTTGTACATCAAATATTTGCATTAATCTGAGAAAAAAATCTGAAGACCAATGTGTGTTTGTGAACATCCTCAAAATAATTAGAAGCCACTTGACTATCATATGCTGGCAGAGTGTAAAAACCTCTTTCAATAAACCTAAATAAACAATTTAAAGTAAGAATTGAACTACAAATAATTTGCAGAACATTTAAAGGCAGACCAGATTTTGTTTCCCCAAGCCTGGTCCTCATCGTGAGGTCAACTGTTTGCAGGCTCCAATAAGGTGTTTAGAAAGTGACCTGAGCACTACCCTGAATGTACTTTACCAAATAATTCCTCATTTAATTTCATGTGCTTCAGTGTATTGGATGAAAAGCCACTGAGAAAAACCCCTCACCAGAAAGATTTCTTATTTGTAAGTAAAGTACATACCTGTATTCCTTAAAACATGCTATCAGCTTGAGTAAGAGATATCATTATCAGGTCAAGATGAAGGAATAGCCTTGACGAGATAGGAGGGAAAATGTCCATATCAAGACAAGAATAATAGCCCTATCAAGAAAAGTGGTGGGAAAAGGACAGATCCAGGCGCGTAAGGAATAACTCTGCCAGCTGTATCTCTCAATCCTTTACTTACTTAGATGTCAAGATAAAGTACTTCTAATTCAGGAACCATAACCAAATGCCTAACCATGAAAGAATTATTTAAATATTATTCATAGGAGTAAAGTTACTCATTTGAGCATTTTCAGAATCAGACCTTTTAATCTAAGAGCAACATTTTTCCTCTGAAAAGCACTACCAGTGTGTCAGGAAAGCACTTTTAAAAACCAAAGTAATCTTTCTTAATCATTCTACTGTTTTGTCCTCACATACACAATGACATTTGCCTGTAGTGGGACTGAAGTCCTACTCTTAACGATCGCTGGTTCTAGAGCTGCTAAACACATGGTAATTTTTTTGTTCTCCTATTCTACCAGAATGAAAATCCAAGGAAAATAAGCGCATAAAAGCTATCAGAGAGGACCTGATCCAGCATCCACAAGATCAGTGTCATACCTTCTGCAGACTCAGGCAAATAAGATCAGTAAGGCCAAGACTGTTTAGGCAAGATCAGTAAGGTATGGAGTAGTCCCTGAAGGATATGAAAGAGTGAAATACCAAATGATGTAATCTATTGTGGACAAGTAAGTTAGGCTTGCTTTCAAGTTCTGGTTCAGTGCTAGATTTATTGGAATGTAGAGGAAACAGTGCTGATAGGAGAGTCACACAGAAATACAGATGAGAGGTAAAGAGAAAAAATGTCTATCCTACTGATCCTATAAAAGAGTTACATGTAATTGACTCCTCTCCCTTTTACTCTTGGTGTTTGAAATCGTAGTTGTTTATTTTGAATAGTATCACAGTTTCCCTGACAACTCCACTCTAGAGAAGATTATTTTCTGAAGGTTCCTTGCACTAAAAAAAAAAAGTATATTTCTTTCTATATTTACTCAGAATCTCTAGATTCCAACAGAAACTCTTTGATTCTCTTTTTTTAATGTATCCAGAAGAGTGGAAAACTAGCAATCATATCCCAGGGGACAGTGAAATCCTCTCCCAAGAGACGTTTAACAAGCTTTTTCATTTTACTTTGCTTTTATTTAAGTAAACTAAAATAATTTAATGTGATCTGTTTTAATCATATTGTGTATCTTAGAAAAGATTGACCTTTCCATGTAACTTTATAAATGACTCAGAAAGCTTGGTCAAAGAGACAAAATGTCTGGCATCCTTCAAAATAAGATGGAGCCTACCTGCTTCCACAAGGTTCAGGATAATTTGCTGCCAGCCAACCATGTTCAGCTGGATTGTGGCAGCACATTATAAATGACACATGACTTATGTCATCAATAAGTAAGTAAATCAGTCAGTTTGTAACTACACTTACAGAAGTTGGAGATCTCTTCTTTTTTTTCCCCCCAAAATCTGCAAACTTCCTCTCCCCTGTTTCGCCTCCCATTTTGAAACAGAAGTACCATAATCTGAGAAATGCAGTTGCTTGCTGCAGATGTTCAGATTTAGGCTGACATGCAGTATTAGATTCCCACATGTAAGGAGGTGATGATTCAGACGGTTTCTGCTGATACTTACAATAATCTTAATTATATGTGCTATTTCATAAGTTAGCTCTAGACTCCATCATTTGCCCTCTTAAGTGCTTTCTTTGATGGTTGAAGTCAGCAGAGCAAGAGATGTCAAAACAGAGTCTGCCTTTCTACCTGCAGGTCAGGTGGCTGAGAAAGGAAAGTGTTCAATAGCAGTTCCTACTCTTCTCCTCAGGACTATTTCCTGCAGTTGGAACTTGGCCCAAAGAGGTCAATGACTGACATGTTCTCCAGGGTAACATAAAACACCTGGAGACAAAATTATTTTCCAGGCACCAGCTTAGCTCTTGGAGAGCAGAGCACTACTTCTGCATTTGGGTTAACTCTTGCACTGATGTTTGAATGCTAAGGAAGCTTCCCATGCTTACTTCCCCCTCCAACTGTACCAACACAGGATTATTGTGGACTAAGTTCTTCTACTTGTGCAGTAGAATGACAGCAAGGGATCTTTTCCAGGTGTCATGTTGACTGTGTTTTCAAGTATTTGCACCCACAAGCCAGACTGTAGGTAGTACCTGTTGCTGCAATAAGAAAGAAGCCAAGAAGAATGATCAGTTCTTTCCTCAGAACATCTGGGGAAGACATCTGTATTATGTTAGACACTTGGTTTTGCTAGACACTTTATAGTCTTGACATAGATTCAATACCGGCACATGGATTGCTTGTTTCTGTGAAGAGTTCTACAGCAGAAAACTGCAGATTGCCTCCTTTATTATTTGAATAAATAGTTAGAAAGTAGCAGCAGAACTTGCTGCTTTTTGTTCTTAATCCAGATCCCATTTGTCAGTCTCCTTCCTTGTTATTTCTGTGAAAGATGCATCTTATGTATTTCTTTAGACTTTATGTGGAAGCCCTGATGACTAAGAAGTTTCTGTTCCTATGGCTTTAAAACCTGAAATCTTTTAAGTCACACATTCTTGTGCTTCATTACTTCAAAGACTACTCCAAAGCCTGTCAAAATAAAGTTAAACCTTCCTTTTCAGCTTGGAATTGGCTGGTATTTTGGTCATCATTTTCATTTGAGGGGAGAAGAAATTTAGAATAACCACTTTGTCCTTTTGGAGCATCTCCAAGAAACATGGAAAAGTGTTAGGTGCTGGATCTACCATTTCCTGAGCTCCAAAGACACCAAAAGGACTACTTTTACTCCATAACTTTTCAGTTCCCACCCAGCTTTCAGCATATGAATGCAGTCTCCTGCCACATTAGTTTGTGGCCAAGGTGACCATGGTCACCTGGTCTCCTTGGCAGGAGTTACTTAATGTCTGAGACCACTCTATGGGATAGTACTTGGTCACTAACTGTCATGAGCCTTGCATGAATTTTAATCCAGCAGGAAAGATGTGAGGCCATGAGAAGGCACATCCCAGCCTTAAAACCAAAATGGAACTTGCATTCTGACAAAGATACAGATGGAGTTCACAACCTCTAGCAGCATCCATAAACTGTACATTGGCAAATCCCTCACATTGTCCCAGGAGGGCATGCTCTGAGATGTATTTTCTAGTTATCTGGTGAGATAGACAGGACTCCCTATCTATATATGAATTTTGGGAAGCATACAGAGTTTGAAAAACTACTGTTTTCTTCTATTTATTCTGAATATATAGATGTCTCCAGTACTTAGAAAAATCAGTAATGAAAAGTTTATAATCTGAACAGGTTCAGTAATGGGAATAACAATAAATTTCCTTCTGTGTGATGGAGAGATAAAACTACTACTGCTCTGTGTCTAAGGATGGGGGAGATTATTTGTATTTCTGGTTCTATTTTGGGCTGTTCCAAGCAGCTCCACTGTACAGGGAAGGTGGCCCTAATCAGTAATGATGTGACTTGATCAAGGTCACTTCGTCTCTAGGCCAGTCCTTAGGCCTCTTTTATTTAGTAGTACAGGCACAGCTTCTGGATATAATGTCAGCTCTGACTCAAAGTTGCTGCTGGGATCCGTAATGACATTAGTCTAATTATATGGAGACAAAAAAGCCTGATGCAAACCCTAGACTAAAGAACATCCCCAAATGATTCTATTATTGAAATACTGAATCAGCAATAGCAACAGTGATAAACATATGGAGGAAAAGCGTATGGTAGGCAAATGACAAAGACACATTACATAGCCTAAAAGTACTTGCCAACTAAAAATAGGCACAGACACTGCTTTTGGATCTCTTTGGGCTAACTTTGGCAGCCATGTGGAATAAAACTATCTTCAGATGCCTTCAATTACATCCATACAAGTTCTTTCTCTTTCTGAGAACTGTTTGTAAATTCAATGGGGGCTTCTCAAGCACATAAATTATGGCAGAGCTGGAACAGAATACTGCAGAAAAGCATGTTCCCAAAAATGCCTTGCAGTGCTCAACTCTACCCATCAGCAGTGGAAAAAAACGCTAACCAACAGCCCTCGGACTGTGAAGAAAAGACGAAACAGATGCAAGGCTGTGATCCAAAGTGCAGTGAAGATCTGGGTAACACCTTCTTTCACAGAGAAGGAAAGCTGTAGGAAGGAACAAAACGGGGCACTGCACTGCAAGCAAAGATCTCTGGCTATTTTTTATTCACCTTTACTAATTCTGTACTCAATCCAAACCACTTTCACTATAAAATGAAATACGATATCTCTGTATTTGGTCTTGTCATATAGATTTTATTTTTATATTTGATAAATACTGTTGGAATAATGATCTTTGAAATCTCTCTCACAACAGACTTGATTGACAGCCCCCTAAGTGCTATGCCTTTTATAGCATAACATAATTGACAACCCTTAGGTAGCTATCAAAATGGAGTGTGCTCACTCCACATTTGAAGAAAAGTAGGTGCAATCAAATAGTTGTTCTTATTACTAGCTTTTAAAAATCAAATTTATGTGTTTGCATTTAAGAAAGCATGACTTCTGGATATATCAGCCTCAAGCCTTTCAATAGTGATGAAAAAGATCAATGCAAAACAATTTTTAATGTCAAAAAGCACACACATGCCATAAAATATCTAGAAATTACTTAACTGGAACTGAGCTAAAATACTGCTGAATCCTCTGCATTTTTAACATGCATCTTGTTTTTTTCCAAACACATACTGATCAGCTTCTGAAACACAAAGCTTTCTGTCAATCCACCATTCTCCAGTGATCTCCATAGCAAAAAATCAAGTTTTTTGTTGAACACTGGACCTGGGTGTTCCTAAACTTCCCTGGGTCTAAGGAGAATCCAGAAAGTGGATTGAGGAATGTTCTTGGCATGCGGATGCTCTATCCAGCATTGTCAGACTCTGCCACCCAAACACTCAGTCCTTGGATGAGCAATGGTCATTGCTGTCCCTTTTGGCACAGGTGCCCCAGAACTTAACCAAAATACTTACAGCCTAAGGAAGAAAGGCGTAGGGGAGGGAGAACAGAAAATAGTTCATAAGAAGAATAACCTTAGTTCAGAATTCAAAGCCAAATCTACTCTTTTACTTCTGTTTAGGGAAAACTCTAAAAAACTTGGGCATCTCTTCAGAAGTGGATTTATATTATGGCATCCTGAGAAGTTTTAACTCTCCTACAACTACTTGCTTTGCCTTCTGATTCCTGGAGTCCTACCCTCTCTGCTGCAGGTTGGCTTGTTCTGTTGTATGGCAGCAGTTCCTGCCACATCCTCCATCAAGTCCTGCCCTCTCCTGCATAAGTTTCTTGTATGTCTAAGCTTAAGATATCATCTTCAGCTCATTGCAAGTCAGGAGACTTTAACAAGGAAGTATCTCTGTACACGTGCTCTGCCTTTCTACTCGTCTGTAAGCCTCTATCATTGGCCACTGGTAGAGTGAAGTCATCAGGCTCAATGGACCTTTGATTTGATCCAGTACTGCTATCCTTGGCATCTTTTCATCTTCATCTATGAAGCAGTGTGCTGGAGATGCACGCATCTCCTTCACTGTGATACCCGTTCCTCAAGCAGCTGGATTTCACACTATCGATATCAGCAACCTGAACTCATGCTATCTACAAATCCCATCTCTGATTACACTCCAAATCCCACTGCAGGATTGTCTGCCTGTAGGCTGGTAATGTAAGCAATCAGCAAATCTGGACTGAAGCTCAGCCTTAAGTTTGTGCACAAGAATCTGCATACACTACGGATGTGCCCTCAGGCTGCGCCCTGACCCAGGCACGTGGCAGGCTCAGCCTGATTTCCTTATTTTGCAGTGACTTTTCAGTCCAGAAACCTCAAGCCCCACACAGAAGCACCATTTTCTTAATGTCAGGCCATCTCTCAAAGACAGCACCCCAAAGCTTTTATCATCCCAACAGAATCACAGAATGATAGGGGTTGGAAGGGACCCCTGGAGATCATCTAGTCTAACCCACTCCTGAAGCAGGTTCACCTAGAATAGGTTACACAGGAATGCATCCAGGTAGGTTTTGAAAGTCTCCAGAGAAGGAGACTCCACAACCTCCCTGGGCAGCTTGTTTCAGTGCTCTGTCACCCTCAAAGTACAGACCTTTCCCCTTATGTTCAGGTGGAACTTCCTGTTTTCCAGTTTGTGTCTGTTGCCACTTGTCTTATCACTGGGAACCACTGAAAAGAGACTGGCCCCATCCTCTTGACACCTACCCTTCAGATATTTATAAACATTGATAAGATCCCCTCTCAGTCTTCTCTTCTCCAGGCCAAACAGACTGACTCCCAGACTTTCCTCATAAGAGAGATCTTCCAGTCTGCTCGTCATCTTTGTAGGCCTCCATTGGACTCTCTCCAGTAGTATGCTCACCCTCATTACCTAAGTTGCAAAACAAAAGCAGATAATGTGCAACAGTTCCCAGTTCTGCAGTGGCATAGAGCATGATAAGCAAGCTACATGGGTAATCAGGTTCACAATTTGAATAAGTCCCCAGTGTTGAACATTGTCCAGCCAGGCTCAGAAAGGACCTGCCTGCCACACAAGAGACTAAAGATCCGCAGAGGGCTTAGCGAAGCATCAGGGTAGTTTGCATGGATTAGGTGAGCATCTACAGTCTGTCAGCTACATATGGAGATAGAAAGAGAAGCCCTTTGGAGTTAATCTTAGGATAAGCAGATTAAACATGGTTTTCTTGCATTTCCCTCCACTTCTAACTGAAACTTCTGACAGAGGAATGGGGATGCAGGGGGTTGAGCACATAAATAACTTCTGCTCACTTTTATCTTACCTTTGGCTTGTGCTAAAAACCGGTTTTGAACTGGCAAACCCAAACTCCTGCCATTCAAGAAGTGGCAATCCTTCAATCCTTCCACTAGAAGGAATCTTTCTGGGACACATTAACTGTGCAAAAATCCTCCACCTTGAAGAGGCTGCCATTCATTTCTAAGGGCTGACTGCTCTGAAGATCCAAGAGAGACACAACATAGCCCTTGTCATTAAATGCTGGACTTTACCTATACCATGGCTTCTGTTTAGCAATTCATGAGTACAGTTTTGTAACATCAGACTGAAAAAAGGGATTGCATGAACTCTCATGTCATTGAAAATATGCTCCAGACTGCAAAAGCTTTTAAGATTTTTTTCATAGTAGGCTTAGGATTAGATAGATTTAGGGAGTCAAGGGAGTTGGATTTACATCAACTAGTTTCCAAGTATAAGTGGACAATATTTTATAGGTGGTCCTGCATATAATAATTGACAATTAATTATATGTGGGGAATGAAAACTGTTCACACCAGCGGTGCTTTGTTTCTGCAGAGCTGACAGGGGTGAGAGGTAACAATTGCTCAGCATGGTGAGGACCAAGGAGCTCCTCTGCTGCTGAACAAAGCCAAACCATGGGGCGACAGATGGCAGATGAGATTCACCACAGGCCTTGAAGAGGCCGTACCATCTCTGGCTTTTTCCATCCCCTTCAATTCTGCTCACTGCTCCAGAAGATGGGTCAGTGGGACCGTGACCCTAACCCAACCCCCTTTTTCTTTTTTGGAGAAACAGCTGGTAGCCAAATGCCATCCCTACACACCCTGTGAATGAAAGCATGTCTGCGGTTCCCAGTGCTTGGCCAGGTGTGTGCAGAAGAGAGACACTCCTCCATTCTCCTTCATTCATTGCATTCACTTGCTTGTATCCATGTCAATAGAAATAAATTTTCACAGTTGGTAATCATAAGAGTAAATGCACCTTTCCAGGTGGCTTCTCCTTGACCTCCCTTCATGGGTGACTTCCCTTGCTCACAACCAGTTTTATTATACTCTCTTCTATACCCTAGGGAGAAAATCATACTTATGTCTGCACGGGGGCAAGAAAGAGTCACTTGTGAAGAAGTGAAAAGAAAAGCAAACCTGGAAAAGCAGAGATTCACTTCTAGAATTTCCTCTCAAACAATAACTGCTTCTAAAGAGAAGGCCCCAGTAAGTCCAAAGTAGAAATTTTTAATTTTTAATTAATTTCCAGTTTTCCAGTGGTAGAAAACAACACAGCCAAAATCAAATCACCTTGAGAGGTATATACTATCTAACCTGGGGAAAAAATGAAAACTCTTAAGCTGTCAAGGTTCAGCATCCAGATTAACGACACCTTGGGGTTGACTGTACGGTCACCAACCTCCCCTCAGCAAGAGATAACTGCTGTATCTACCTGAAAGCAGTTGTAACGAGGCAGAGGTCAATCTCTTCTCCCAAGTAACAAGTGATAGGACAAGAGGAAATGGCCTCATGTTGCAGCAGTGGTTTAGTCTGGATATTAAGAAAAATCCTTCACTGAAAGGGTTCTAAGGCATTGGAACAGGCTGCCCAGGGGAGTGGGGGAGTCACCATCCCTGGAGGTATTTCAAAAACCTGTAGATGTGGTGCTGAAGGACATGGTTTAGTGTTAGACTTGGCAGTGCTGGCTTAATGGTTGGACTTGATGATCTTAAAGGTCTTTTCCAATCTAAATGATTCTATGATCTCTAAAAAACCACAGTGCTAGGATTCAGTACACTTTTTGCTATAACTCTCCAGAGTAGTGGTAGTGCACCAGACACGGAATCATAGTATGCTTTGGGTTGGAAGGGACCTTTAAAGACTAATTCTGAACTCCTTGCAGTGAGCAGGCACATTTTCAACCAAATCAGGTTATTCAGAGCCTGGTCCAATCTGACCTCGAATGTTTCCAGGGCTGTGCTGCAATTTCCAGCACTATCTACTTTAACAGGAGTCTTGAATTTAGCCTTCTCCTTCAGAGATGTGGTTCACCGGAGCGGGGTTCACAGGAGCAGACTCCACTTCAGAAGACACACGCCTGAGGCCTACTGCTGACCTGGTCCCCGGAGGCGGGACGCAACTTACAAACCATCACTTTAAAGAACACTCCGATTTTTAATAACGCCGATGTGTTTTACCTCTCAAACCCACTCTGCCAACCCTCCCACCGCATAGCCGAACCACCCCGGCCCCAAGACGCCAGGCCCAGGCACGGCTGCGGGGTGGGACTGTCCGGCCCGCGTACGGCTCAGCGGGCGGGCAGCGCGCAGGCGCGACCCCGCCCCCGCCGCTCTAACCCCTGGCCCTCAGCACCACAT
>VYZX01002280.1:61551-80725 GCA_013401335.1 Brachypteracias leptosomus | reverse complement strand
TTGTCCGCATGTTATCGGAATGCCTGCGATGCAAGAGTTATGGGAAATAGATCATCATCCCTAAACTGGAGTTTATACAGAATATTACTCTGCCATAGGATCCCTTTATCTACATTCTAGATGGTCTGACAATGACTCCCCAAATGCCTGAAGCCAATTTAAAAAGATACTAAGAGCACTCTAATAGCTGAAGTTATTACTACTAAAGTGTAAATCAATGCTGTGTACGTTCCAAGGAGGAAGAGCTGGTCCGAATGAGCTTTGTCTTAATGGAGAGAGTATTTTAGACAAATTCTGCATGTGTGCAGGCAGATTCTACATGTATGGTGCCATATTCTGCAGTCAGGTCTACTAGCCTCCCCTTGTCTGTAATGAAAGGGGGATTTACTAGGCTTAGAACAAACCTGCACTGTGGCTATTCATTCTTAATGATCGCATTAACCTTGTTAGTTTTGCTAGGTAAGTACTGGACGTGAGCCTAAGCTGGGCTGTGTATACAAGGCAAATGCATGAGGGGCAAGAGAGGGACAGAGAACATAATGCTGCATTCCTGGTCTCATCCATGCTCTGGGTGCTGTGCTCAGGTTCGTGCAGTGCAGAGGTACCCAGCACCTACTAATCCTCTCTCTTCTCTCTCTTGCTCCCCCTTACCTCCCACCCCTTGGGCTCTGGGGCAGTACTATGCCATTTCTACTAGCAAATAATTCTTCATAATTTTAGTAGTGATGAATAGTTCTGTCAGGCACTTCTTGTGGATTGTATGCTAATACACACCAAAAATATGAGTTGAGGTCATGGGCTGTGCCTAGTTCTGGGGCGTAGGTTTTCTCACCCCTGATTTATATACAGCAATCTTATGACAGCCACTTTAGTCAAAGGGGATGTAAATCTTTTAATTTCTAGTCATCTTGAGAAGATTCTGTACTCTGAATACCAGGGATTTTTAGGGATTACTAGTAGGGGCCCAGTTCTGGATGTGATCCTCTATCTTTACTCTTTCCCAGTTATCCAGAGATAATCAGATATTAGAGAAGGTTGGAAATTGGTCTCCTATTAATAATTTAAAAAAAAAAGTGATAAAAGACTCTGATCTTGCTAGTGTCATAAGTAATGTCACTTAGTAAAGTGACTGGCACTAGCTGTAGGCTCAGATATGCCAATTATAATTAAAGCCATTATTTTCAAATACAGTTCAGTTTATTCCTGGTGAGAAGTAAAGAGAATTTTAGAGTGACAAATCTCTCTGGAATATACAAACTTGATGAAAAAAGCTCTGTACTACCTGGCACAATTTGGTTTCAGGTTTGAAATGAACATTATGTTAAAACATATTCTTTAAAATGAGTGTTGACCAATGTAATAGACTGTACAACATTAGAATATGTATGTGCCTGTCAGAAGCATCTTGAGAAAGAAAAAGATGGCTTACAAGGCAGAAGTGACATTTATTTCTTAGATCAACAGCCTTCAAACATCTGTACTATGGTTTTCAGAAAGGTACCAAACCATTATCCATTGCAAATCTGATGCCCACTCACCGTTTTGTGATAATCAAAAGATAACCAAATTGCCACCTATTCTTGAGAATTAAAACCAAAGACGATGCTAAAAAAAAGAGAGACAGTGAAGATTCTTTTTCAGGCAATTATGGTGTACTAACAGAGAAATGTTGATAAAACTGAGGGTTTGGCTATTTACTTGTAGCCGTGTACAGGTTATGGTTGTATTTAGTCAAGCTGTATAACACTCTGAGACACCGGTACCTTAGAGGGTTTCTTCCCTAAAATGAATGGGATTCTCGGAGATGACCATAGAGGAATGTATAACATAGTCATGAAGTAGCTCCCCCAAGCAGTAACTCATTCCTGCGAAGGCAGCTTTAAGCCTGGGACAAAAGCCCCAAGAAGTGGGAGGTGAGCACTACATCAGGCAATCTCCCAGATGCTCCGAACCCTCTACCCCTGGGTATGTCCTGGAAGAACAAACAGTTTGGGACTGCAACTGCTCTGAAGATGCAGCTCCTGTCACTGGCAACCCAGAACTGAAGGTTAGCTGGCAGATGATGAAACAGAAATTTTGTCACTGACCTTTGTGTGCTAATGAGTACACCAGTCCTGCTGAAATCCAGTGGTAGTTGGTGTTTCTCTTTTTCCGGCCATCTTTTCGATCCATTTGCACAAGGTGATGGTGCGTTTGTGCTCAGGCATTCGTGCGAGTGCCTGCCCTACTGCTGGCCACCAGAGATTACCCTGGAAACCCACTACGGTGCAATGATCTGAGCTCTGATGTTAACACAAGGTATAGATAAAATTCCTGCTTGCACTGCAGGTGACTGGGATCTAGGCAAGAAAAGTTGCTGTAGCTGAATCTTTTTCATTCTTGTCTACTGCACTGGGCAGCTGTTTTGTCATTATTGGCAGTCTTAAAATCTTGGCTTTGTTTTCTGCCCTGTAATTTTGTGTTGACGTCCTTTATGTTCCCAAACCTTCTGCTTAAGAGTGTTTCCATTTGATATGATTAATAGTTCTTGTGCATGATCTCTATTAAGGACTCAAAGCTCAATTTCAAATATTTTTGTGGCGCTTCTGGTGGGCCTTGCCGGGATAAATTAAGCCTATTTTTCCCCTGATTGCTTCGTTGGATCTCTTTGTAACTTCACCTTGTATTCCTTTCTGTTCAATACTTTTCAAAGTACTGAGAGTTTAAAGAGGCACAATAAATCCCAGATCAGTTTTTAATGACCATGGTAAGCCTGCTTGTAATATGTCAGTAAGCTGAGCCTAAAAGCCAATGGGGAATAGGCCATTTCTGCCTTAGTAATTGCCTCCACAGAAAGATTTATAATGTCATTATCTGAATCTACAAGAAATAACTCATAGAGCTGAAATACCCTAAAAAAATATTACAATTCTCTTAAAATCTAGTCATTCATAAATGCTAAATCATAAAACTTTTTTCAAGATGTTTTATGTTAAAAATAAAACACAGTCAAAATATAAATGTACTTTTCTTAATCAGATTTTTCGTTCTTTATGTATCTGTTTTCCGTGCTGTAGTTTGGGCAGAAGGATGGTGCAGTGCACAGCCCAGACCTAGCACTGCTGAAACACAAACGAGTTCTGAAAAAGCACAGAGAGGAAGAGCATTCCCAGTCACTTTTCTTTATTTGTGTGTGATTCCAGGGGGGAAGAGGGTTAGTTAGCACTGCAATAAAATTAATTTTAGCAATAAAAATCACTCCCCCCTTCCCCTTCCGCCATTTTCCCTTGAAAAGCCATACTAAATGTCCTGATAAATGTACTGCAGTACTGTTTCAAGCCATTTCAGCCAGCTTCCTTCGCCCTTAGCATTCCCCAATCAGAAGATATCATTCATTTCTTTCAAAAAGCAGGAAATGTACTCTTCAATTTGTCTGGTGTTTAATAAAGTGCTAGAATTACCATAGCTACCCTCATCCTCTGATGCTTTAATACACTCTGAAATTTATACTAATTTCAACCAGACTATATTCTTCAGTGTAGAAAGCTTGTACACTTAAAAGGGCACTGTCAGTGTGGTTTTTCTTTTTCTCTCTCTCTTTTTTTTTTTTCTTTTTAAATAATGAACTCCTATAAGTGAGGACCCAATTTCTATTTCCCCAAAGATTCTGAATTGGTTTGGGGTTTTTTAGTCCTATGTCTATGTGAGGTTGATTTTTGCTTCTGAGTGATTTTGCCATGGCTTCTTCTTAAAATTATTTTTCATTCATCTTTTAAATAAATATTACTCACTGACATTTCTGGAGCTGGGTTGTAACGCAGTTGCTTCAATTCAGTCAAGTGATTCCTAAAATCAGTGAGAGGTTTTTAGTCTGATACAGTTCAAATTAAACTTTTCCAGAGTCCAATATCTGCTCTTAGACTGTAAATTACAGAGGCTAGCACCCTTTTAAAGTGTGGCAGTTCTGTTATTAACTTGAATAGGTCCAAGATTTCATCCTGTGTCCCATACACTTCAGAGCACAGACGTGTCTTTAAGTAATAAATTATTACTCATTTCTAGTGAGCATTATAAACTTTCAGGTTCTTTGCTTCAAAGAAATGAGCTCCCTGAAACAAATTATTTCCTAGTCAGGGCACTCTAGTCTTCATAATGTCACCTGAACCTAAAAGGTCTGTGAAAACAATACTGACATGTTTAAACATTATTAATAAGCAAATAAATGCGTGCTTTGGCCTCAGGTTGTTCATCAATTCTTATTGATATTAGTGGAAATATTCCTTTGCACAGAGATCAAAATACATTGTAATACACCTGGCATCTATGACCCTCTAGTGTATGCCTTGTAGCTTTAGTTTTATATCTTTCCCTGATTTCTGAGGCAATGTGATGTGTGCTTTTCAACACTGAGCTCTGTGAGGAAGTCAATGACAACTAAATGAAACTCGAATTTCGGAGTGGTCTGTCTTAAGTTGATGTGTTTAAGATAGAAAACCTGATTTTTTTTTAAATTTTTTTTATTTCTATGAAAGCCTCTTTTCCTTAAGAGCTGCTGCATGCTGGGTACAGACAGATTTATAATTTGAAGTAAACTTGATTCTTTGTTTGTCATTAGCTTTTAAACCTAATCTGAATTGAGATCAGAGTATAGCAACTAAAATAACCTTGCACTGAATCTAAAAGCCTATGAAGAAGTTGCAGTGGATGCAAGGTGACAGTCTGGGCTGAGCCATCTTGAGCCACATCCTTATACTGGAGAAGTACAAATTCGCTTTCATCAGGATTGTTGATAATAGGATTGTAGCAGAGAACCTGACCACAATGAAGGATGAAAGAATATCAAAATATTCTTTTGCTCCTTCTGTTAGAAACTCATCCTGTAAGAATCAGGGTGAAATAATGAATTGAGGTTGGTTAGGATTAGTCTCTGGTTATTCACTTGGTGCCATGCTTCTTCACTATTGTATGTAGCAAATGTTTCCTGACAGGCTAACTAGGAATAATAAAAGGATAAAGGACTCTGGTGACATACTGAATGTTACAATTGTTATTCCTGTTCTCTAAATGTGGTTTACCTTTGGCAGTGTCAGGGGTGACTCTTCTCTGAGCCCAGACAAATAGAAAGACGAGCTGCTCAGGATAAGTGTGCTTGCAGCTGCTGCACCCAGTGCTGCTGTCCCAAAGTGTCTGCCCATGTCAAGTCCCATTAAAGTTTGTAATATTGTGTAAGTGTAAAGTGTGGGAGCTTGTGCCTTTGCAGGAGTTATTAGGGGGAAGAGGAGGAGTAGTTTTTGTGCTTACTCTTTCTCCTGTTGTGAAAATCATTAGTCAGCTGTTTCACCCTTACTTTTATGTAAGGCACATTCTATGAAATTTTTTAAAAATTAGTCACTGTCAAAGTGATGATGTTTGCAATTATATATGTGAGCTTCCCTGGGATCTGATCCATTTGTGAGTCTGGATGTAAAAGATCTGAAGTTTGAGTGCTGACTCAATACAGAGTGGCAAGGGTGTAGGCATGAGAGCTCATTTCTGTCTCGTGGGATAGATGTGCATGCTGGCTTATGTGAGAGCTCATTTCTTCTGCAGCCAACATGTTACCTTAAATCAAATTACTCTTCCTTCTCATAGGATGTACTGTGCAATTCCTAGCCAGTAAGCAGAGGACAGGGCCTGCCCTATATTTAGACTGTTGTGCTACTGGTACTTTAGTGCCATCCCCTTTTTCTGTCCAAGGAAGTGAGAGTTGCAAGTATGAATACTAGATCAGAAGTCTCTGATGGTAAAGACTGCATCTTGCCTTAGTACCTTATTCTTCACAGAGTAAGAAAAATGCAGTGGCTCCTCTAGGAAGTGCCCTGTTGGTGTTCAACATTGCTTCAAAGAGAATGATGAGTTCACAGGGCCTCAGCACTCAAGATGCCTGTGCAAGAAAACAGTGCACATTTCATAACAGCTGATAAATACTTTCATAGCATTTAAGTAAACTTTTGTTTCTTCAAAAAATAAAATGTTTTGAATTTAGTAAATTGCATCACTCATGGTGCTGTGAGGAAATGCCTTGGTCTGTACAACTGGAGTAATAAATTATGGATGAGAAATCTCATAATGACAAATCCTTAAGAAATGGAAAAAGGACCCAAATAACTAAGAAACATACAGTGGATTCATTTCAGGTTCCCCTGAAGAGGATATTTCTAGGAGGGAGGCAACTAAGTAAAATCAGGTTGGAAACCTTCAGGCTAGGAGGCAAAGTTAGACCATGACAAGGGGACAGGGCAGACAGTGTGCACATGCTTAAATTCCTTTGTGGTTATGGGTCCTATACAGTTAACATAATTTGTTGGTTTGCTTTCTTTTTCATCATATCAAATATAAATACAATTTTAAATAATAAATATAATATCATTACAAATACAAATATGTGCAAAAAATTTAGGTAAATACTTTAAGGCTAAATAACCTTTGAATCATTTAGAAACCGTAACTGTGTTCTGGGTAGTTTAAGGACTTTATTTCTACCCAGCTTCTAATTTTGCATTGCAACTTTCCACTCAAATGGCTGCACCAACAGAACTTGAGTTTGGATAAATTACTCTGATATTGGTCCATGTGTAATGTATGCTAATGAAATATAAGTGTACAGGTCAAAAGAGAAATATTTAATGGGAGTGTTTACCAGTTGGTGATGGGAACGGAGAGCTCAGAATATACCAAGACAGAGTAGTTAGTGAATCTGTCATAAATCAGCCACACTCCCTCTGCATTTCTAATTGTCTTCCTAAAAAGGTTTTAGTCAACCCCTTAAAATGATGATCACACAAATGCATTTTTATATTGCCTGTTTGCTTTTAGTTATGCAAATTTGTTCAAGAGAAACGATGTACTCAAAATGTTCTAAAATTTTTAAAACCTACAGATGTTTGTGGTGTGAGAAAATGTAAAGGGGAAAAAAAGTTAATGCTCTCCAACCAGATATGGAAATGTACAGATCTGGAGCTCAAAGCTGGTTCCAGGTATAAGTAAAACAGAGTCAGGACAGAAACAGGGGCTGGGGAGAGTGACAGTATTATGGTCTGTCTTTATGGTGTTCTTCATTTCAACAGTAGCTTATTACAGAAGTGAATTAAGTTAGATTGCAGAGATGAAAGCAGTCTTCAGTCAATGCTTTTTATTATTATTATTCAATTAATTTCTTAAAAATGGTAGTTTAAATGAACTTTCCAGTGTGAGCAGGTATCTCCTGAAAAGGTGAGTTAACCCTCTAAATAAGTTTAGCAATGGTGGCCAGAGCAATGATTAAACAGGCTTCCAAAATCCAGACCTTCCTTCTGTGGGTAAACAGTGTCTTTCACTGCTTGGGTATTCAGCAAGCAGCCACCACCCTGGGGTGGTGATCCTGGTTTTGGCCTCAGACACAATACGAACAATGCTATACTTGAAAAAGAAAAGATTGTTATATGGTCTGTCACTGTTCAGGACATATATCTTGTTAGGCTTGGAGACTTTAAGATTAGGCATAAAGCTTTCAGTCAGGATCTTGTGTATTTGACCTTCACACTTGTCTCTCACAGCTGTCGCTACAGTGGATTCACAAGAATTAAACTGAGCTCAGCTCCCACTGCATCTGGAGATGCAGGTAGGGGCAGACTTCAGGAGACCTCTCTGCTTGCTTTTCGAGTTGCACATTCATGTCCACCAACCCAAGAGCATGGAGAGATGAGTTTTGCATCAGTCTGAGCTTGCCTGTGTAGACATACCTCTCTACTTTATTGTGATGCATCGGAGGTTGAATTTAGCAGCGTGTCTAGAGACTTACATTACTTTCGCTGTGCTGAGCCTATGCTTTGGCTTGAAGCAGGTCTCAGTACACCTGACATATACCACAACCACTATATTAACACACAAATACTGAAGAAAGATGTAAAAATCAAAACTCTGAATATGATACAGTGATTTTATAGAGCTCTGCATTGCCTTAAATCCACTACAGAGCTCCTGATCATGTCAGTGGGCACTATATGGCCCATCGTTTGTCAGACTATTTAAATTCAGTGGCTTAGCACTTAGTCTTTTGGAAAACATCCTGTACGGGTTGATTTACAGCACTGTAGAGCTGATTAAAAAGTCACTCGTTAAAAAGGTATCTTTTATTATAATTGCTAAATATTTTTTGGTGTGGTTAGTGGGTTTCACCTTTAAAGTGATGTATGCATGCTGGCTCTTCTCCCAAGCTGTCAAGTCAGAGCCACTGGCTCTTAGATTTGTACTGAAGTGGCAGAGGCTTTGCAGTGCTTTGCATTTTCATATGCTTTCTTTTCTCAAGTAGAGGAATATCAGCATATACTTCTGGATGTGGTAGAATTTGGAAACCTGGCTTTTGCTCCCAGGTACCAGTTTCCTCTGAACAGGGAGAAGCTATTTAACTCCTCCCCTTGCCTTTCACAATAGCTGCAATCAGACTGATCAGTCATAAAATATTCTGAGAGTTCTGTATAAAAAGCATTACACAATTTCCAGCCCAGATGATGGTCATAGGATTTAATTCATTGAACACTGTGAAGCTGGGCTTCCAAATAACAAAGAAATGGTGTAATGGCAAACACACTCCGTATTTCTGTACCTCCTGTGGTGATCTTGGAACCTTTTTTTCTTCCCCCTCATATTTATTGCTCAAAATGATAGCAGTTTTGTGTTGTGTTCTTCTGTTTACAGCTAGATTCTTGGAAGGAAAATAACTTTTAGTGTAGATTTTCTTCTTGGCTTTACATAGGTCCATGAGTTATCAAAGCTCTTAGGATCCAAAGTCTTTGCCCAGAGGGTCTGCTTAGATGTAAACAGCGTCCTGTTCTGGAAGACACTGCAACACTCACTTTTAGATCAGTGCATCCTAAATATCAAAATCAGCACTTTCTAGTGTCCATTGTCATCATCATCAAGTGTCTTCTGTGGCAAGGCAGCAGGCTGCATCAGGGAACTGGCTGAATTAAAAAAAACAACCTGATTTGGGGGTGGAGGAATCAGTATCATCACTGCAGTGACTTCCTACTGTGCTCCATGGATGGAGACAGGAGACGATAGGCAGGGAGGAGGATCACAAGATGACTAAGCTCATTTAAAACAACAAATCCAGCCAGAACTATCACTGCCTGGAAAACATGGAGAGCAATTGCCTCATCTGCTACAGATGTGCTAGAGGGAGCCATACGGTGATCTGCTTTGCAAAGTGTGGTTGAGGTCTGAGGGCAATCATGAGAAGAAGGTAACCAGTCTGTCTGATAGGACTGCATCTGGGTTTCTAAGTGGGCTTCATGTCAGGAGGCATCCCTGAAGAAGCAATTTCATAGCTGAGCTGGCATTTCTAACTCATCTCAACTCCTGAAGTCTGCAGTCAGCCCTACAATATCATCCTCAGAGTAAGATACTGCTTTTCTAGCAGAACAAAAGAACCATTAATGACACCAATTAACCAGTGTAATTCTCATTTACACCTCTTTATTACCTTCCACACACAGTATGTGATACATTATACATCCCATTAATTGTTAACATACACGCAAGTCAAGATCTTTTATTATACTGGGTCATCTATCATTGATACAAAGATATAGATATTTTATAGCTGAGCCAACTAACACTACTGTAGATCAGAATCTATAACCATTTTCACATCAAATCTGATTGTGTTATCAAGCCCTTTAGAAGTGCTTAGTATGTAATTTGGCCTCCTCCCAGTAGGTATTTTAGAGAGGGAAACAAAAAAGTGGGATTTGGGGTAAACTGTATTAATATTGTGGTTTGGGTATTGGTTGGTTTTTTGGTTTGTTTTTGGTTTTAGAAAATTGATATTATTTTTAGCTAGAGATGGAAAATTCTTCTGTGGCACTGTAAATTCCACTTATTTAACAAGCAACTATTAAGATTTCTTTTAATTAACTGAAAACATACAGGAATTAGTGAAGGGGCAGCATTTAAGGGGTGTCTAAGTGGAAATTCTTTTTTTAAATGCCAATGATTTTGCATTTTTGAAGGATAGAAAAGTCAAAACTCTAATGCAATAGGTATAACATGCTTTGTTTATTCCCAGCAGAGCTCCAGTTATCAATGGGCTACAGATTGCCCACAACTATTGACATTATTCAAAATGCTGAAGCTTGGTTTAGATGCCCAGGCCATGTGGATATTCTTGCATACTCTGATCTTGAATTCCTCTGCTTTTTTCCCTCTTCTTGCTCTATAAAAGACTTTTGCAGCCAATAGATTTGTTTGTGTTCTGGAGGAAACAAGAAATTACATGCACAGGCTATGTTTCTATTTTCTATCTCTGACCTCAGGTTTGATTCCTGGTTTCTTTTAGTCTGCACAGTTCCACCTGTGAGCCCTTGCCTACAGCACTCCTTGAGTTGGGTCTTGAAGCTTTCGTGGCCATCGCAGCAACCTGCTTACTGGGTGGGTAGAGGGGCTTCTCAGTGCTGAGAGGAGCTCTGCATGCTGCTCCTTGCTACCTCCACTGCCAGCCGTTGTGTCCCCACCAAGGCTGGAGCCCAGCTGCCTGGATGCTCAACCCTCCCTGCTGATTTGGGAGCACTGACCAATGGCACCACCTCCCAGACAGGATGGATGCACTGCTGCCGGTCTCCCAGGGAGCTGCAGAATGATTTTTGGAAGCAGCTACTCACAGTAACACTCCTCAGCTGAGCCTGGAGACTAACTGGGTGATTGCTTTTCTTCTGCTTTATTCCTGAAAAGCATCAGTTAACAGCACCCTTTCCAGGCAGAAGTGGGACCTGCTTCATAGAAACCAAACAGAAGCAAATTTTTAGACTTGAGCTTGTATCTGCAATGAAAAGCAATGTTGCCAGTTACCTACTCACAGCTAAAAAAAATCCCGAGTGCTGTTCCACGAATGCCTGCAGTGAAAAGTGATGTGAGTTTAGCAAAATGTGACAGAGTTTAGCAAAGAAATGGTGCAGGCAGTAATTAACCTGGCAGGTAACAGGAGCCAGAGCAACTGCCTCTTGGTTGAGATGGATGCCTGTGTGAATGTTTTTCTAGCAGTTAAAGGAAATCGAGCACCTTTTCTTAATTCCCAGAGAGGATGGAGCAGGTATTTGGGCAAATAGGTGTGTGTCCTGCCTGAAAATTTCCTTTTGAGTAGCTGTCAGTGGTTGGCTGCCTCTGCCAGCCCGTCTGGATGCAATAGCAGTGGCTTGCTGGGCTGAACCTGCAGGTTGAACCTGGAAAAGATGGCTACAACTTTGTCAGACACAGTAATTAGAGGAGGAAGGGAAAACCATCACGGTGTTTCAGGAGGACTGGCCTGCCCAGCTATGCCTGGCAGCACCCATTGGGGAGTGCATTTCTTTAAATGCTTGCTTTAGGCCCATGGAGTCTGTCAGTAATTTGGCACGTACGTTTAGTCTTTCCCAAAGGGAATCTCTCCAAGTGATTTTGAAACTTAATTTCAGTGGTGTCTGTGTGATGGTTCCTCTGTGCCTTAACATGCGAGTAAGCAGATGAACAAAGACACTGACCACGTCCATCCATGGCTGTGGATGGATGCAGGGACAGACCAGAAAGCAGACCTCCATCTCCTCTCTGTGCAGCTCCAGCCACTGGGCAAAGCTCTTGTGCACCCACTCAGCTACCAAACAGAGCTGTAAAAGCTCTCTGCCTGGTACATGTGTTACTTGTTCACTCGTATACAAGTTTACTGCATAATAATATATAAAGAAAAGCGTCTGTGCATCTGCTATGCTGACTTGTACTTCTAGTACTGTATTTCTGCTTTAGGCATAATTCACAGAATCTGGTGCTTGGGAAGTGTAGGACCTGAGAAATACTGCAGCCCATGTCTGCTCTTGGAAATCTGGTAATTCCTCGCGTGGTGCTTTGTCCCTGGGTCCCCTCCTGTCAAGCAGGGCACTGGCAGCCTCATGCCCACCCCATGCAGGCAGCACCCCCATCTTTGATTGGATCTGGCACAACCTGAGCATGATGGGCCCCAGAAAACTGCTTCATGCTATTCTAAATCCAGCTTCCATTATCTATGTTCCTTAATTAGAGCAAATGAATACTAATTATTCATGGCTAGTATTTTATCAAAATGAATGGCAGCAGCAGTTGGAGACTTTGCCCATTAGACTTATATCTGTTATATACAAAATGTTGATATATTCCCTTCATGTGTGCTGTTCTGGTGTACATGTAGAATGGAAGTGATTTGAGGCTAATGTGGTGTCAGTAAACAATTAAATTCCATTGACTGAGCAGTTGATGACCCTAAATAGGGAGCATAATGTTAGAGGGAGAAGGAGCTTTGAATTAGCAGAGCCCCTACAATAAATACATGCTAAACTATATTTAAGTTCACAGAAGCTTACTATTTGAATAATTCCCCAAAACATTACTAGTTTTAATTGTTTCAAGTTTCTATGACTGGATTTTGTTGTTAGTCAACACTTAATGTAATTAATTGACACCATCATCTGATAAAACTGGTGTAGTCCCTGAGTCACCTGGAGATAGGAATTAGAAATGCTGGTGTCACACACATAGAATAAGGCAAATATACCTATTTGCCCCTGCCTGACATATCAGTATGTACCAATCCACTTCATCTTTGATTATTAATGTTTTCATTAATAAATGAATGGTAAACATTCTACATAAGAGAAATTTTCTGTAATGATATAGACTGTAAGATATTTTCCTCAAAAACTTACAATGTGTTTTCTAATCGTGTCATGTACAACATCTGGGCTTTTTAGGTAACTCTTCAGACTGGTATTAGTAAATTCTTCATAATTCTGTAATCTCCAGTTAAAGGGGAAGCCAAGCTCTAGATAAGTTTCTCCTGTACAAAGTTTTTTCTGTACAAAGATGCATAAGGAGCCTTGGAGTGGCTTGTGTGAGTTAATACTGAAGAGCAGAGCTCTTGTGTTGAAATCAGTTTAATATTCTGTAACCACAAGGCAGCCTGCCCTGCTGAAGAAAAGCTAAAAATTCCTTTAAGATTCTTTAAAGAAAGTGTTTAGCATTTTAAGAAAATCTAATTGCCTTTGCTGTAGTGTTGGTTGTGTAGTATCAATTCTAGAAGGGATATTGAGGTTCTAACACAGAATATTCCTAGGGAGACCTTTAGAAATGCCTACATCTGTAAGATGATTAACTGTCAGATTTTTAGCAGGCTATTGATTTAACAAAAAAAACCCAAACAAAAAAAAACCCTGGTTGCACATAACTTTAGATCTTACTCAAGTTTGCCCAAGGCTTGTTCAGACTCCTATAGAGTGATTTTTGTATACTGCAGGCTGTGGAGTCTAAGAATTGCAATATGAAATTCACATAGTGGTATGAGGAAAATTATAGAATATTAAAATGGAGAAGCAATATAATTATATGATAGATGAGTGTGTTCTGGAAGTGTACATACCTTTCCCTTTAAAAATAGCATGCATAAAGAAAATCTTGGATTTCATTGAAAACAATAATTATGGCAGTTATGCTGAAAGCAGGAATACAATACTAAAAGAATAAGTATTGCCTGTGAAGAACGTGTATTTGATGGTATTAAGAGTTAATGTGCATAGTAGAATTAGAAAGGTTTTAAGGGTTTATTTTAGTTTGCTTTTATTTCCCTTCTCCTCCTTTATCACAAAGACTGAATTTCTCCAGGCTAGACACAGTTTCTTTAGCAAGGAAGTGGTAAAAATCATCTGAATTTGTGATGCTGTTTTTTGGGCTGGTAGAATTCATAGCAACACTTATTATAATAATTCCTAATGTTAATCCTGAAGTTTCCATTATTCCCAGTTATACCTTTTAAGCTGCTCAATATTTTTCCTTTTCTTTTTCTTTAGATTTTTCTATGGGAAATAATTGTAAGAAATATCTTACCCTTCCTCTCTTATCTGTCCCTCGGCTGCACTTGCCATGTGCTCAGAAATCTTTCTATGGACGTTCATTTTGTCCTCCTCACCTGTGAAATGTTGATCACTGTTGTGCAAATTCTCTGTGCTATGTCAGCAGAGGCTGGTGCTGAGGTCTTAAAGCTGCGCTGCCCGTATTGCACAGCCGAGCTGGCAGGGTCTGGTCTTTTCTCTGGTTATAGAACCCATCTTGGTGTCTCCTGTGCTCTTTGCTGAATTACATTGTAAGCTTTCATTTCACTTGATTAATTTTTAGCTCCATTCTATTGTTAACCATGTCCTATCTTTTAATTATTTTATATCTTATTTTACTCTTTTTTTTCTAATTTAAAATTTAGGGTATTTATTGTAGTGAATTAAGAAAAATTATACCAAACCATAAGTTGCAGATAAATGTAGCATAAATAAAAAAGCTTGAACTTCCAGATTAAATTATTCATTCCAGTTCCATGCTCAGCTCCAGTCTCTAGAAAGCACAGACACACCAATAGCTCTGAAATGCTGTTCCCAGAAGGACTGGCTGCAGAAGTAACACAGTTCCCAGAAGAACTGGGCACAGAAGTAGCATCCTTTTATTCCCACTTACTTGCTTTTAATCATTTCTGTATTTTAGGGATGGGGGTTATAAAGATCAAGTAGTAAATCCTGGCATTTTCAGCTCAGCAAGAGTCTCCACGTCCTCTGTCCCAGCCAAACAGCACTGGTGCAGTTCTGGGAGGAACCTCTTACCAACATCTCCATCTCGTGTGTAGTGGAGAGTTCACACTGCCATTGTGGAAGCTGTGAAAGAGACTGAGTTTATGGTGCTTGCTCACAGTTCACTAATAATGCATTTTAACAGAATGTGGAGTGGTGGAAGGGGCTGCAGTCTCTGAAGCTCCCCTGAGCCAGGGAGGGTCTGTGACCGGGCAGGCTGCTGGGTTTGCTGAAAAAAGGTGGGCTGGGCAGCACAGAAACCAGTATGCTCAAGCTTTTCAAATAAGACCCATCATACTGGCTGCTTTTTTTTACTTTTTTTTCCTCCCTTTTTTTTTTCTGAGCAGTTTTCTACAGATTTCTGATTGATCATTTAGAGTTGCACCCCTTTAAAGCAAGCAATAAAGCTTGCATTACTATTACATTAATATGTATCAAGTCTATTAGCAGCCTTTTTTTTATTTCCAGATATCTGTAATATCCACCCAAGCCACATTCACTAGCATTCTTTTTGGAAGTTCCTATGGCCACTGATGGTTATATGGGAATCAGGATTAGTTCCTTCTAAAACATATAATAGTTTTGCAGAGGTGAATGGATTGAGAATGTGTCATTTGAGAATTTGATAAAAACCTAATGGGAAATTGGTCCGTGAGCCAACGTGAATGAACTGGAAACATAATATGAACAAAGATCAGCAAAGCTCCTCAGGTTGCCCAGAAGTATTAAGTGTTTCATTTGTGAAATCCCCAAAGTCTGCCAATACTTGAAAGCTTGGCATGATGCAGAAGGTGCACTTGCGAAGACAGGGTTAGCACAGATGGGAGCCAAAAAACTGAGAACGTTTTTTGTCCCCATCTGATGAATCTTTAGGCTCCATTTTTGCAGGTGGGTCCCAAAATAAGAGAGCAGGTGGCATATTTAAGGATTTCAAAGCAAACCTGCAGTTTTACTGAAGAAAGGTGATAAAATTCCAGAAAGAACCTGCATTTGCAGCAAGATCTTTAAGCCACGTTTTGCATCCCGTTCACCCTATAGAAGATTATTTAACCAGTGATTCAACATCTCTGGTCCCTGGGTATGTTGTGATTCACAGTACGTAGTCAGTGTGAAGAAACTTCTGTTGTGTGCCCTTCTTGAAATATACCCAACCCACTGCAAACTGTGCTCTAGGCAGGAAAAGAGGCAACTGAGCAGCACAGAGAGAGCCGGTTCTCAACGAGTTAAATGGGAAATATCGGGAAGAAATGTAGGCTGAAAGTGAACATGCTGAGTTTAAAAAAAACCAATGTGATGATTATTTATCAAACAAAGAAAACACATGGATTGAACATGAGCATTGCTACTGTATTTGAAAGAAAGCTGTTTTTCTTTTTTTCCAATCAAGTGATTGCAGTTTTTGATAGCTGGAACCCCAAGCTTTTCAAACTACTTTGTGTAGGTGAGGTTTTTATGTGAGAGAACCCCTGAAGTCTAATAGAAACCTTTTAAGTAAATCTTACAAAGCTCTAATCTCACAAAAGCTCCCATGTTCTTCTCCTCTGTTCTTATTTAATTTTTAATAAGAACAATTCCATGCAGCTCTAAAGCATGGCTCAATTAAGAAATATTCCTACCAGGCATCTTTGAAATCTTAGGAGGTTTTTCCTTTTTTCTTTTCTGGTTTTTGGTTGGGGTTTTTTTTTTTGTTTACCCCTACAAATCTCAATTTTGGTTGGCTGGAGTTTAGAGAAGGAGTTTCTCTTTAATTGCAAGCTCCACTTCACACTGTTATTTACAAGTAGACCAAATAACTTTCAAAGTCTTGTGTTTTATGCTCGAAGGAGACCATCGAACACATTAGTGCTGCATTCTGAAGTTAGAAAAAGGATCTTTGATCTAATTCCCTAGACATTATCTGTCCAAAAAGTATCTCTAGGTCATGAGAAGTAATTAAAAAAAAAAAGTCTGAATCAAAATTTCAAGCCCAGGTATTTTATAGTAATCAAACCTTAACTGCTTTATGATTCACTTTTATTTTTATAGTGTATGGCACTCTTCTTGCTGCTCTGGTTAAGCTTGTATCAGCATTTCCATTATAAAATGCTGCTTTCAGGGGTTTATAACTTAGCTGCAAAAATTTACTCTGAGTTTAAGATGGCATTATGACCTGACTGGAAAATCATGTTTGTATAAAATACATGTCTGCCAATATGCGTAAAATTTTTGGAATCTTATTTTGGGCTTTTAGAACAGATTGCAGTGGTGGTGTCTCATCAGAATATGCATTGTTAATGATGAGAGAAATAAACTGTGCCTGAAGCTATCTCACACAATGGTTGTGGCAGGTTTCATTTTCTGGTCCAGTGTTTACTGAAGTCATCCTGACTTCTCACAACTGGAATGGAAAGAGATCTAAGACATGCTCATCTGTTTGTGGACTTCCTTACTTTTCTGTTCCCCAGCATCCACACAGAATGGACAATATGATGTTGTAATAGATCTCATTTTGGATGGTTATCGACTCCTTGTACTTTATGTCATTTGTAGTTGTTTCATTGTAATTGGATTGGCAGAATTCAGTATAAATAATTGTGTTCTGCCAATTAAAAAGGCTGCTGAACTTTCAGTGTGATGCAGAGTCTTTCTTCACTTCCTACGTCTGGATAGAGTTGAGATGGGTTGTTACTTTCGGTGCAGCTGACGGTTTCGATGGTTCCTGTCAGTGCTGACCTGATGTCTATAAAATGCCTTGATGTGTTATCCAGAGCATGAAGAGTATAAAAGAACATATGTATTTACCTGTTGCAGAGCAGTTCTGCTCTATAAAAAGGAAGCAATATACTTTTTACAGTTTTCTAGAAATATTTTCTTAAAAAAAGAGATGGATAGGAAAAACTGGATGGTGTTTTCTAGCCTGAACTCCACAGAGTTTGAAGAGATGAATGACTTGTCAATCTCTGGTTTGTGGTGTGGGGATGTCTTCTCTGCCTTTCCAGGAGGCTGTGGGAGAGGGCTGTGGCACTGCTCAGTGCTCTGAAATGGTTGGCTGTTGTCACTCACTGCCACACTATTTCAGTCTCTTGGTTATGTTTCTTCTCTATCATTTTCTCATGCCTTTTTTTTTTTTTTGAACACTTGAAGGTAAATGGCAGAATGCCACCAACCATGGAGATTTAATTTTCTGCATTCCATTTTATTGCACACTTGTATCTTAATGAGAAGCAGCTACACGAGTTATCTTCCCAGCCCCCTGCGTTCTTAAATACAGACTTTGCTAAGCTGTGCTTTTGGGATCACATCTTTCCACCTGGGTAAAACTTGTGAAGACACTGGCCAGCTGCTATCAGGTGTGGCCCTCTTCTTTTATTCTTGACAAATAACATAAAATCAATGTCTGTCAGGCTCATTTAGGCATCTTTAAGGCAAAATGACAAAAGCTAACAAGGCACTCAAATATATAATGCTATATAGCATTATGAGTGGGAGAAATTGAGTCACTGATGCCCCTAATCTGGGTACCCCATCATCACCTATCAATACGCCCCCAAAACATCTCATAGGTTGAAAAGGAAGATTCCAAGGGCTCTGGGGAGCAAGATGGAGGGGGGTAAAATACCCCAAAGGGCNGTTGTCTGTTCTTTTTTTACAGTGAAATTGATTTAACACAATAGAGGATCGACTGTCAGGACACAGAAAAAGCTCATGCAGGAGGGCTCTGTGACAGGCCATCTTATTGCGAACCATTTAGTTGGTAAGGACCAATGCCAAAGCATTGACCTAGCTGAGAATGAGGAAAAATCATCAAACTGACAAAAGTGTTTTTAACCAGGGCAGGGAAAAGAACACAGGCAATCAGATCTACCCTGGCAAGTTTTAAAAAGGCCGAGTCTCTCATAAAGGGGAGAGAAACCAGAAGACAACACTTATCCTGGAAAGTTTGAAGAAAGTAGGCAGACTTCATTTTTTTCCTCACCAGGGTATTTAGGTACTATAGGTGTATGTACAGCTTATTGGTTTAAAATATTTTTTTCTTTTAAATGCATAGTTTCTTCTGTTTAACTAATGTTATTCTTCTAAGAATAATGCCTAAGAATCACACTCCACTTGCCAAAATCTCCTGAAAAGAAGAAACTTAAATTAGGTTTGCCAAGAATAGCTGATTCATAGTCTGTTGTAGCCCAAGAGCAGTCCAGTCATGGAGTAGTTGTGAAATCTCATCCTTGCTGAAGAAGCAGTAGCCTAAAGCTGTGCTGTGCTTGTAGCCTGGGGTGAGAATTTCTATTTTATGAGCACCGCATCCCCATAGCCTGAGTTGGTTAAACTTGTGCAGGATATCAAACAGTGAGAGATCCCTCTTCATGATTAAGTTTGAGCTGAATTTTCAGTGGTGGTTTGTTAGTTATTTGATTTATTATTGATTTCAAAAGTTTGATAAAATTTAACTCCTACCACACCAGCAGTAATAAGTGTCACAAGGACTGAAAATAGGTCAGACTAATGTGCAATTAAAAAAAAAAAAAAAAAAAAAAAAACCCCCAAAATTTTCCAACACCACCAAACCCCCCCTCTATTTTGTTTACTCAAAA
>VYZX01002280.1:31594-59817 GCA_013401335.1 Brachypteracias leptosomus | reverse complement strand
AAAAAAAAAAAAAAAACAGAACAAACCCCCAAATCTTTCAGTACCACAGTACACCCCCTCTAGTTTGCTTACTCTAAAGAGATATTTATTGCAGAAGGAAAAGGAGCCAGAAGCCTTTCTGTCATTAGTGAATAATGCCATATGACTCCCTGGTGGTACAAATGCCAGATTATGCAATGCTGGATAGTTATTGTCTCTAAATATAGCATTGTTTGGTATAGAATTGTCTTTGGAATAACAAATTTTCTCTTATGGACGTTAATATTATACTTTAATAAGGCCAAAATAACTGCAACAAATCTCAGATTTAGCTAAAGGGCATGCATTGTAAATTCAAGTTTGTTACTCTCACTTTCATAACTCACTGGAACAGTCCACTTGGTGACCCTGATTTACTTATCCTTGTCTTAGTAGAAGTAGTACAAATACATTGTAGTATTTTGCTCTGAAGTGGCAAAACCCCATACTTAGCACTGTGTAAAACCTTCCCATTGTTTAATACTTTCTGTCAGACTACCACATTCCTTCTGCATAATGGAAACAGCACCCACAGCTAGTGGGCTGCAAATTATGGAACAGTTCATCACTCAAGGCTCTCCAGCATATGATAGTATTGCAAATATTTATATTACCAGCTTTTGTGCTTGACTGTAAAGATTAGAGATCTTACAGGGAGTACTGAAGGAATTACAGCTTTGAGGCGTGGGGGGGCACAGAGAATGGATCTTTCCTGTAAAGATCCAAGCTTTCTTTTTTTCAAGGAAAGAAAAAGGATCTTCTAAAAGTCTTTCCAGTTAGGAAAGTCTCTGTGCCTTGTTGTGAAAATTGTGGCTGTTGCTCTGCAATTCACAATCTGGTTGAAGTGTGATAGTGTTTGCTTGCTAGTTGAAGCAGTGAAAGGTGTCCTTGACTCGAACTGAGGGGATTTTAGTGAGGAAGTAAAGGTATCTTTTGTTCTTGTTCTGTGGTGGTTTTTTTTATACAGGCAGCACAGTACTAACATCATCCACTATTGTCAGCACAAATATGAACTCTTATTTTCATCGGGAGGTAACCTACTTTTAAAAGAGCACCTTCAATGCTGAATTTTATATTACCTAGAGAAAATGAAGGGGGAAGAGAAGCTCATCTGCTGTTTCAATGGTGTGGAGAGTGGATATATTTGATACAGAGAGGAAAGGGGACTGTGGCCAACTTTGGAGAAGGGGCGATGCCGTCCTGTATTTCTGTGACAAAAAGAACTGCATGTATTTGACAGTCCTATTATGGGCTATAGGAAATGTATGGATTCCTGCTTCCCTGATGACTATCCATGTTCTAAGACCCTACATCTTGGGCTAAAAGTGCTGCAGTGAGGCAGTTCAGTAAAGCTTTATAGATGAACAGCTGGTAAAACAGGAGAATGTCTTGGTGCAAAAGTTAGGGGTGCTTGGCCACTGATGTATCCTGCTCCTCAGCAGAGATGGTCACACCAAGGGCCGGGGGAAATTTTGAAATTTTCTTCAGGCTGTTTAAACACAACAGACACAGAATTACAAAAACAATGTGAACCCTTTTTTAGGAAGAAAACGTACAAATGGCATCTTCATTACAATAACAAAGGATGTTACCCAAATGAAAACCTGTGCCCCCTTCAAGCAGCCTGTCTCTTAGATGATACTGGGAAGCCTGGCAGGTGTGTCCATATTCAGAGTCACACACCAGGTTTGGTGGTGTCCATGTGAGACTCTCATGTGGCTGAACAGGACTGTGCTGGGAAAAAAAATGGAGATTTGAAAACAACCTCCTTTTCCTTCAGATATTCAAACATTTATCTTATGAGATCCAAGCAGTAATTCACAAATGTGAAATTTTATGCCTGCAGAATTAATGCTAGATGGAAACTTGGTTCAAATGGCACATTATAACCATTATCTTGTAGTCTTTGAAATGCCTGTGTCTGAAAGGGAAGAATACAGGCATCTGGCAAAGTCTCTGTGTAATTGTTTTGTACCATCTCTCTGGCTTTATTGTGAAGCAAACTGCATTCGGTCCTTTACTGGGATGCTCTGAGCTTGATGGGTGTGTGAGATGTGAGAAGTCTTTGCTGCCTGCAAATCTAAAGCTCCCTTTGAATTTTGAATTTTTTACTTTAAGCTCTGTCTTACTTCTGATAGCCATTCATGAGTCATTCATTAGTGCATATAACAGTTATCAGATGCCACAGGAGCATGAAAAATTTCCACTCTAATAAACACTATCGTAACTGTCACCTCTTTATGATGTGCAGAAGGATATGCGCACAGGATTGCCAGCTTTTCGTCTGCACAAAGTCTGACACCCTTCTCTGGGGATCTCAGTTTTTCATAAAACTGTCCTCCCCATGAGTTAGCTCAGCAAAGTCAAGACAGGTACAGTGTCCCACAAGAACCTGATGGTCTGCTGATTGCTGCCTAGAGAAGCTGTAGGAGCAAGGTTAATGTGCTGCTTTTGAGTCCTGCTCTTTAAACTGATCGAACAAAATGATCTGTTAAGAGCATAGGATTTTTTATGTTAGGCTTTTTTTCCTGATGTTGAAATAGAGAATATACCATCCTTGAGACCAAATGCACCCAAAGTTCATGAAAAATGCAAGCGCTTATGGAATGGGATGGGATTTTAGAGCTGGTTCATCAGATGAGAAGTTTCCTAAAATTAGGGACTGATCATTATAAGAGGCAGCAAAAGGAATTCCAGAGGAAATGTGAAAAGTGTGGATGCAGCCACACATGAAAACGCAGCTAGCTATAGCACAGCCACAAATTTGTGGATAAAGGAGAGAGGTTTGGCCATAGTGGCAGGACAGGAAAATAATAATCTTAAAATATCTTACATCATCCTAACCTCCTGTTAAACCTTCCCTGCCAGAGAAGTGCAAAATAACTATCATAAACATGAGTAGCCAAAACAAAGATCTTTTGATTCCAATGTGATTGTATGGTTCATAGATAAATCTAGCTCATATTCTCCTCTATGTAAAAATTGAAAAAGTCTCTGGAAAAACTGTCTTCAGCTTTATCAGCACAAAATCCTGCTCATAATTTATTGGACTAATATTTAGCTAGGGGAGCAAATAACAGGATCTGTAGTCACCTTCACATAAATTGTAAAACTGGATGTAAACTTTTTAATGTAATAGCAGAATTTAGCAGAAAACACATGTAAGCATGCAGGTGCCTCTGTGTACCCATGATAAGGCTGAGTTAAACAGAACCCTGGAATATCATTTTAATTCATGTGAGGCATACATTAAACTTGACAACTGATGGATTCTGCTTTTTATATTGTTTTGTTGCATCTGGAAGACATAAAATTAGCAGGTGAAAATACTAGTGCTTGCTGCCAACATCTCAAAACTTTTGAGAGATTGTCTTTTAGAATAAAACTGCAGCCATTCCCTGTGGATGATGCCCATACTCATGTCCATTTCTTCAGCATGGCATTTTGGGAGACCTTCAGAAGACATCCCTGCAAGCAGCATAACAAGGTTGAAATACTAGTTAGTTGAAAAAAACACTTTAAAAAAACCTTGTCAATGGCTTTCTGTAGAAACTGAAAGATATATTAAGTGGATTTCTGTAGGTCTAGTGATATTCCATGAAAGATCTGTGTGATGGACCAGAGAGAGTGCTTATTACTGTTCCGAATGACACAAACTGAGAAAGGTTGTGATTATGTTGGAAGATGGGATTAGAATTCGAAGTGATACAAGCAGGGGAAATAACCTGATGAAAAGGATGCAGTTCAAGAAAGAAAAATTCAAGGTCTTGTGCAAGAATAATCAACTAAGCAAAAAGAAGATGGGGGAACAACTGCTTAGTAGCAGGTTCTGCAAGTCAATCGACTGAGCCTAAGGTGAGAGTCACCAATGCTGTTCTGTGGCAGGCAACTGGAATATATGTAGAAGATCATGAACATCAAGACCTGGGGAATAAACCCTCTGTTCTCTTCAGTGCTGCTCAGCTACATGTGTCTTGGGGTGCTGCAGTTTGTGCAATGTGGAAAGCAGTTTAAAAGGTCCAAAAAAAAAGGCCGAGGGAGAAAGACTGTGAGGAAGTCTAGAGTATGGGGAAATATTAAATAAATTAGGGTGGCTTTGCCAGAAATCCGACATTTGGATGGTCCTTTTTCACAATGCCTGCTTGCTCCTCCTCTCCCTCTATTTCTGACACCCTCCTTGCCCCATCTCTCGTCCCATTTCCACAGATAAAGTTGACAGCTTGCTGCAGGGCAGGCTAGAGTCAGTTCCCAATGAAGAAAAAGTTCACAAAAAAAGAAAGAGTGGAAATGATGCTTCTGCAGCCACTCCTCAGAGGGCATTTTTTGAAACGTAAGACAAACCATTGCTTTTGGTTTGTGTATCACATAGTTTGTTTCCATTGGCTACACTGCTTTCCAAGTCCTCTCACCAGCTGAATTTTGGCTCTAGAACTGGACTTTAATGTAATAGCTGATAATTTTATGACCTACAATAACATTTGTAATTGTGCACATTAAAAGGAAGGCAACCTCATCTCATGCTTCTAGGTTTTAGAAGGGCATTAGAGAGCAATAATCTTCCTGTTAAAGCCATTATGTTCTCATGTCGAGGTTCACAGGAGAGGTCTGGGCAGTGCCCTGTCTGCAGGGCCAGCGGCTGAACATCACGTACAGCAGCTCTGCCCTAGACACCCCTCGCCCACAGCTCAGGCCTGTGTCAAACCTGCAGTGATGGAGTTTCCTTCTGTGAATTTGCCCAGTTGTTTTTGAACCCTTCCAGGGCATTTTATGCTTGTATCTGCTAAACACAACAGATGCCTTTCTCTTCTTGCTAGAACGAGCTTGAAGGACTAATGGTATGGTGTAATAAGTTGTAAAGGTCTGGATTAGTATGTATAGAAGAGCACACATTGTATTAGATAACAGTATTTCATGACCTGTACACTGAAAAAGCAGAGACAACTACAAGTTATTTTAAGTTCTAATTTAGTGTTCCGAATGAATATGAAACTATTTTGGAATATCAATACATTTTTTAATTTAAACAAATCTAATTATAGTAAATTAAAGATTTATTTAGCTAACTTGGTAATGTTAAATGCTTAAATATTTTAGATGTCCAAGATAAACATAATAAAATGACTCTGTTTAATCTACAAATTAATCCAAAAAAATAAATTGCATTTTAATTACATTGATAATGATCAAGTATGATTGGCATATTCCTTCCCCGAGACAGCCAAAAGGCAGAGAGAAGCAAACACTGTGGGCCAGATTCGGTTTATTCCTTACACCACTGGAGGTTTTGAATAATTCTGTTAATTTTTGTACATGCATTTCTAATTTATACTAATGTAGCTGGGCAGAATATGGCCTGGTACCTGAAACTGGTCCAGCACATTCCTACGCTGAAGATGACTCCAATAATGAAAATCTGTCTTGCAAATGACTCATTGTAAGAAGACTGTGCTGAAGATGTTGAAAATCAGGATGATGCATGTGAAAATGAAATTAATCAATATGAAGATGAGGATCAGCAGTCTATCACAGCAGAGCTGTTTGATAATAATGAAACTGAGGAAACAGGCACTGCTAGGGAAACACAGGGAATTGCAAGAAATGTCAGTGATAATAATGAATTAGGAGCTATTTCCAGAAACAGAAGAGACTGAGTTTGCAGACAAAGAAAGGTGTGCTAGAAAGTTGTGATTCTTGTAATGGTCCCAGATTTTGGGAAAACTTGGTAACATGAATACACGCACAAAAATCAGCACAGTTATTTCATCTCTGTCTGTAGTTACTTTGTGTATTCAAGTAATTGTCAGACTGGGTAGTTTCTTATGCAAATAAATCTCTGAGAATGTTCAGCAGACAAATCAACCCTGGGTACAGTAGTGGGACACTGCACCTGCAAATTAGCTTCTTCTGTCATGCCTCTTTTTGGCCCGGAACGTACACGAAAAAATGTTTTCCCAAAGCTAGGTGGTGATTTTGGTGTCATTAAAGTGTGAGAGGGTGTTCATCCTTGTGTCTGGGTTAAAGCAACCATGAACATTATCAGTCATCAGGCCTGTCTGGTGGGTTTATATCTTTACAAGATGTAGTGGTTGCTGTGTACTACCTGTTATTATAACTTCTGGATCCACAGCTGCTTTCATAGACTCTTCTTTCCTCTGTGTTTCTTACAGCAGGCGTTTTTTTTGTGGTATTTCTAAGAAGTTCTATCACATTAGTGCTGGTTGATAGGTCTGTCTGGACTCTGGCATGCAAATAAAGCAGCAGTTTTGACCTTATCACCGTTTGATACATGCATGTTTAAGTTACTACTGTTGGTATGGTAATATCATAACCAACATGAACAGAGGTGAGAGGTAGAGGTGCCATTGGTAGTCCTGTGCAATGGGACATCCTGGCTTTGCATTTTGATGTGTAAAACTTCCAGTTTGCTGATTATTGCGACACTGTAAAATTTAACTGCCTAATAATGTTTTCATAAACTGACGTTTCTTTGCTCAATTTGCAAAGCCATTGTGGATTAAAATGTATGGGCCTTGGGGACCACGACTTGAAAATCACTTTAGGAGAATGGAGGAGAGGATAGAGACTGGGGCATCCAAGGCTGACATCTCTTGTTTTAATATATTTTTACCAGTTTAGAGAACATATGCATGTGCTCTGTTGCATTGGGGTGATTGCATGTTGACTGATACATGGCAAATGCTCCTTGGAGACCTGGGATAGATGCTTTTTTAATGCATTGTATAAATCTAAATAAATATATATAACAGTGAACACAGATAAGTGATTGGTGGCGGAACCCAGGCAGCGCTGAATTAAATTTGATTCCAAATGAAATTCATTTGTAAACCTGAAAGATGGAGGGGGGAAACAGATCAGAAGAGATTTTGAAGATATAAATCCCAGAAGGGAGTAACCGAAGGCCACCACTCAATGTGCCAGTTCTCCTCCACAACACACACATCATTTTCTGTCTTGTCTTTTCTGTCTTTCTGAAATGAAGTAGACAAAATGAGTTTAATTCATGCAAAATCTGAGGTAACAGACAGAAAAGAGCAGCTCAGAGCTGATTTAAAGACAGATGCAGCAGAAAACAAACATTTGGTGGATGGCAAAGTGGGCAATAAAAGGCTCTGTGGTCTGTTCTGTGTCCTAAGCTGTGACTCCATTACTGCAGCACCCAGTTCCCTCCCTCTTCTTTGTATGTGCTTTTGCACTTGGTTTCCAAGGGTGGGAGAGCCCTGACGTTTCCATTTTAGACCTGTGGAGCAGAGAGGAGCAAAGAAAAACTAAAGGGCTGGGATTTTAGTCATATCAGCATCTGATGACACAGATTGCATAGGTGAAAGCAAACACGTATTATATCAAAATTTTCCACATTTTGGAGTAGTGTCCAGATCCCCTTCTGACAAGTAGTTGCCCTGTATCTGGAAGAATTAAGTGCAATAGACTGGAATCCAAAATATCCCTTTCAGTGGAAAACTAGCAAAAACCTGAGCAGAAGCTAGCTGATAGAAGGTGTTAAGTCCTTCGTTTCAAATCTCAGGAATGAAGGAGAGGTCTCCTTCCTCTTGCAATCACAGTCTGAAGTAATTTCCTGAATGTGCCCATGTCATGCAAGGTGCCATCCCTCACTCAGGAGTCCAGAGGCACAGATAAGAGGTTTTGGTCAGGACAGGGGAGGGTAAAAAGCTCTTTCTCCCACAGTACCTCAAAAAATTAATCCACACATTTTCAGTTACTTAGAGTGACCTAAGATTAGTTTATGTAGTGTAGAGGGGGATATGAATTTGGGGGTTACTAGGTGAGACTTAGGGCATTGGCTCAGCTTTCTTATAGTTCATGCAGCAGGCTGTCTATGGAAAAGAGTCTGGTTTTGGTACCCTATACGGCTGATCCTTAGATCTAGCTGCAGCTGAGACAGGGAAAAAAAAAAAAGCCACAAAGAAATGGACAAAAAAAGGCTCAAGGATCTCTGAGATAAGACACTCAGAATCTTATTGGATGTTTTTACTTACCCTTATGCATATGGAATATCCAGGTGTCCATGTGCCCATTACAGTGTGATCCATAAACAATTACTCTCCTGAGAAATGCGACATCCCTAGGGAACAGTGACAGATGCATCAGTACATAACCATAAAAATAATTCTAATTTACCCATCAACACACAGATGTTTTATCAGATACTGGCTGGACACACATGTGTAAGTGCACTGCTCCCTCTTCATACTTAGAGTCACTGGATATGTTCCTCAGGCTGGTGTCTTGGTTTCTCCTGCCTTTTACAGGGCTTTGAAAGGTTTCTGTAATGGTTTCAAAAAGCACCAAAGTGACTTTGAAGCTCAAATTTCATTGCCTTTCATTGATGTCTTTTGGAAACTTTTTAGCTGTTACTGAACATAATTTATGCTCACTTTAAGGTGCGTTTGCACTGCCAAAGACGAGTAGGAGAGTCATAGCTCAAATGAGACTTGGTCCCCCTAAATTCTGTCGGCTTCTACTTAGACTTAATGGTGCCTATAAAAGTGCTGACCATCTCGAGTCCCTGTTCAAAATTTCATGTTAGGCAGCCATATATGATGATTATTCTTGCATGTAAGAGCTCCTGTAAGTTTCTATAGATAGGTCTTGTAATAACTGGCTTGGGCTTGTCTCATCTTTGAGTCTCTGCCTACGAGAGAGTTCTTAAAAAAATCAAAAGATACTCATGCCTATGTAATTTTAATAGAGTAAATATCTCTTTATTTTGATTTCTTAAATTCCTTTTAACTGGACTGCAGAGAAACAAAACTGGTTGTTTATCAAATCAGGTCTTGGAAAATGCTTTTTCCCTTGAGGCCAAAAAAAAAAAATTCCACTATTGTAAGTTATTTTGGCTTCTTGCTTCTTTAAATCTTCTCCAACTTTTTCTTCCTTTGTTCTTTATCCAATACCACAAAAATGTAATAACAGCAAAAGTAGACAATACAGATTAGACAACCTGGATAATATTTAAGCATGTGCTTGAGTATTTTCTTAGTTGGGCTTAAGTGCTATGCTGAAGTGTATGGGGCATTTTCAGCTTGTTGATGAAAGCTGTTCTCTGAAGTTATAAGGACAATAGAGACCTTACAGCAAAATGGAATTTTTCACTGTGCAACTTTTTGATCCTGTCTTGTAGTTAATGAAGTGTCTTCTTAAATTGTTTAAAGTAAATAACAAAAAGCCCTAATAGCTCTTATGTTTCTAGAAGAAAGCTGTATGTTTCTTTAAGGAAAAATTAGACGTATCGCTTTATGATTTAGTAAAGAAATATTACTTGATACCCTTGCAATGAGATTATTTTTATACTGTTTTCAATGAGAAAATAATAATTCAGTAAAACCTAAGTGTTCAACAAGCGTGTGGCCACTTGATCCTATTCATGGAGGACAAAGAACAAAATCTGTTTCTAAAAATCCCTGGGTTTGATGTGGCTTTTTTAAAACAAAATTCTTATTTTGTTTTGAAATTGTCATTGTTTAAATTTATTTTTTTTTTAATTTTAACTTTATTTTAAGATTACAACTTCTACACACAAAACCCCTCCCTTCTTTTTTACTTGATTTTTGTGTGTGTGTAAGTATTCTTGTTAGAACAAAGATCTGGGGGTTTTTGCTAAACAAGATGCAGCAGGAGAGGGTGAGTCTTTCATAATTTTCCAAATTGTCCAGAAAGTTAAAAAGTCTGTCACTGCTCAGCTCTTTCTGATATCTTGACATCTCTCTAGATCAACTTTCCAAACCTTATCTGTACAAAGATCTATATTTTTAACCATTGTGTAGAAGTCTATCTAGTTCCAATTACTACATTTTTGTGCAAACTCATATTTGTGTTCCCATAGTGATTACTGCTGTCAGGATTTGGACATCAAAACTGTAAAAACAAGACTTGAGACTGGGATACATTAGGCTGGGATAAACAGCTACTTGTTTTATTTTCGGATTACATGAAAGGCTTGGTTTGAACTATATATCAGGTTTAAAGAGGGTTCAAAGAAAAGCTCTTCATTGGCAGAACAGTATAAGCTGCTATCATTTATTGAGCCCTTTTAGCACCTAAGATGACCATAAGGGAAAACCAGACAAAAATATTGTCCGTTGTAATAAATAATTTGACTCAAGTTTCAAGCTCGTTATTAAATGAAACTTGAGGTAATCTTCTAAGCAGAGCTTCAGGGCACCTGTGACTTTTAAATGGAACTATTCTGTTTCTAGGGAAATACATACCTTTAAAAATTAAGCTTGAGGCTAAAAGCCTCAAACAATAAATCTCCCTCCAGCTCTCTTCTCTGGGGACATATATACTATACAGCCTTCAAGCAGGGCACTTAGCCTATCTTTGGGTGTCTTTTCTCTGGTGTTAAAGTTCTTTTTATAAGGAACATCTGGGTATGTCTAGACCTTTATGAGTTTTCAGAATCCAAAATATCTCCTTTTGATGGAAGCCTGACTGTCGGCTGCTCGGCTGCTTTCTGAACAGCCGCCGTAGCTATTAGGAACTCAAAATGTCAGACTGTTTGTGATGTTATGAAAATAACTGTTTAGCCCCAAATGTATATGCAGTTTGCTCACAAACCTGTATTTTCAGCAAAGACGTGTGTCCAGTGGAGTGCATTAGGTGTCACTTCAGTGTGGCTTGAAACTTGAAATTTCCATTTCTTTACTTGTGAGGTGTTCAGACACTCGGCATAAAGGAGTCACAGAAGATCCTCCCTGAAACAAATGGGTTTGTCTTCTGAGAAATGCTTAAGTACTGGTAATGGTGCTAAACTATTGAACCATGTAGTAGCTGCTGATTAATTCAGCACTGTCCATTCTGAACACTTAATGCAGGAATCTTGGGTAAAAATAATAGCTGTGTAATTAATGCATAAGTACAAGGGAATGAAAATAAGGTCTCACAGGTGCACGTATTAGAATACATGACGTAAACTTATATGGTGAGGATTATCTCATTATCCTCTTTGTTACACTGTGTTTCTTACTGTTGTGGAGCAGACAAGCTCTTTTTGCTGCTGAATCATAAATGTTGCAACATCTGGCAGTGCCTGGTGAGCTCTGCAGCTGTCCCCAGGCGAGCGAGGAGCGCTGGCCCCAGCTCACTCCCTGGCTCTGCTCACACTGTTGGCTTTCATGGAGACAGACCCATCTAGCTGGTCTAAGTTTGCTTTTCAATTTATTATGGGTTTGCTATTCTGGTCAATATACTGATCACTTGTGTGATGATCCTGCCTAAACTCTGTAGGAAAAATGTAAACAACAGAAAGGTATCTAGAAAGCCAAAATAACTCATTATTGCCAGTTACATGCTCATCAAAATCCTAAGGGGGCTGTGACCTGATTGTAACTTTCCCCTAGAGCCATACAATAATTTTAGCTGTGAAAGGAAATTTTATGGCATGTAAGATTAGCCCACACTAATGCAAGGTCAAAAATAATAGAATCAATAAGCAAACTCAATACTGTTAACATTTTGAGAAAATTACTACTAGAAAACAATGTCAACAACAGATTGAAATGGGTCTCCAAAGTTGTCCTATTGATTTCCTTTCAGATTCATGACAATCTAACTCTTTTTCCTTTGCAATATGGTATCCATTTTTCTTTCTTTTTTTTTTTGTTCTTTGCATTTTGCAGCCCATTTTTATTATTTTAGCTATGAACATTTGTTAGTTTATTATTTAAAAACATGGCAAAATTAGTATCCTCGAGTTTATATTCTGAAATAGACAAAAGCCTCTGATACTGTTCAAAAGTGGTTAGAAAGCCTAAGGCTATTTTCAAGTTTTAATTCTGTTAGTAATGCACCAGAACAAAATGTGGGGAGGAGGAGGGAGGAAATTGAAAGCAAGTTTGACATTCATTTAGAACTGTCAAAATCAAGTATACCAAGAATGGGAGAGAAGTCAAAGGCTTCAACATATTTTTAAGTATTGCATTTCATATCAGTAATAGTTTGCACTAGCAATGCTCTCACAAATTGATTGTGCTTTGTCTTTGAGTGAACAAATTGTAATTTAGCTTTAAAATATCCCCCTTGTTTAGCAGGGCCGTGGCTGTCAGGTGCCTCAGGTCTGTGTTCCCAATAGGAACATCCTGGGCAAATTGCCACAGCTGAGCCTTGTGCAACATATATATATGCTCAGTAATATTTCCACACTTGTGTGTTGTTTGAAAAACAACTTTTTAATACTGAAACGCTTTGAGATTCTGAGATGAATGTTCTACATACAGTGAAAAGCAGGGTAACAGCAGGGAAGGGGGGGATAGGGAGCCCTTGTGTCGAGGAAAGGGCTCATCTGGCTTCTCTGCCACCCCATCAAATCAGGAGGGCTGGGGCTGGAGGGGAGTGAACATTACTCCAACCCACATTTAAGATGAATAGGAAGGTATAAAGAGGTAAAACAATCTCACTATTAGTCTAGAGTCTTGTGTACACCCTCTTCAAGGAATCCTTTCTATTCAGGAAAGCACTTTAGTTCCTGCTTTCCTTCACACACACAAGCATAAATGCTTTCCACAACTGAGGCTTGTGTTTGTGAAGCAAAGTGATGTGTTTTGTTACTTGGTGATCTCATGGTCAGAGGAAGGTCTCTGTGCAAACTGCTCTTCCTCTGTCATTTTGAAGCCTGGCTTTTGCAGGCTCTGGGTACAAAAGAGAGACATCTGCAAGTTCAAGAGCTGCTCTCCTCATCCTTTGAAGTCCTAACATCAAAATTATGAGGATCTGGGATTTTAATTTAGGTATATCTCAAAATAAGTTTGTTGGTTTGTTTTATTTTTTTTATAGTGAATCTAGTTCATCTACTGTTACTGTTGTTTTTTAAAACAGCAGTTTTAACTGTGATTTAAAAAATCTATTTTTAAAGCTTTTTGTCCTCTAAAAACACTGTATTGTTTTTAGTCTTGAGAGAGAGATTTTGGCCATCTCTGGCATTTCTGTACCATTTTATTTCATATGGATACACATGAGCAGTGTTTTGCCATTGTAACACAACATGTGCTGCTTGAGAAAACTGAAACCTGAACTATAACGTTTTCTTTTTTTTTTCTCTCTCCATATCTACTGGGATTTTTACTGAATATTTTGATGAAAATTATATTTAAAAAAAAAAACAATTTTGTTGTTCCATGTCCAGAATGGAGATCAGGGTAAGGATTTTCTTTTCAACAAATATGGATTCTTATACTTAAAAATGAAAACAAAATCCCTTTTGATTTTTTCTAATAGAGGCCTCTGCTGTGATCTGTGTTTAGATTTCTAACCCCTCTGCATATTACGTCGAATGGATGTTGTTTATTTTTTACTACTGGTATTTTGTGGGTTGTTGGGGTGTTTTTTTAATTTTCCCATTTTTTCAACTGTGTGATTCCTTCTTGCTGCCTTATGCTAATCGGGACTGTGATTCAGACCAAACTGGTGATTTTTTTAATAAGGGCAAATGTGTGTAAGGGACGGATCTTATTACAGGGGGTTAACAATCTGACCGTGCAGAGGTGTGGTTGTACACCTTGCTCCCAGCAAAATTAGTTTCTGAGTCAAAGAGTGAGGAGATACGTAAATAACGTCTAAGGACCCTGAGATCCCCCATCAGCCTGGATTTCTCAGACCATGAAGGTAAAAAGGTCAGATCATGTTTAGCTCAGGTCAAAGCAGCAACTGTGATGGTCTGTGCCTTGTACACTTTTCTGGGCTATCTATAGTCCTGTGATTAGGGAGACTTTTCAAGAAAGTGCAAAATCCAGTTTTAATATTTTTAGGTCCTCCTCGTGTTGTGCACAAACTACCAAGTCATAGGCAAAGCTCGGGGGCATCTCCTGGTCACACACCACTGCTGAAGCTGAGTTGTTATGCTCTGCACACGTGGCCATAGAAACTCAATGTATTGGCCCAGATGAAAGTATTCTATTGCAAGATGGCTTGTCACAAATTCTGGTCCTTTCTGTAGGAATAGCTTATGTTTTTTGTGCCAAGGAGTTATTGAGTAAATCACATGAATGACACTGGGATGAAGTTTAGAAAACCAGACTCACCTCTGTGAGAAGTGTAGCTTTGAACCCCCTTGACTAGCTGCACTAGAAACAACTGCTTCTGGGATGAACCCCCTATTAGACACTTCTTTTGGAAAGGACTTGGCTTTCTGAATTGACATTATAAAATCTACTTTGCCAGTTTGAATCAGTATATATGCTGATACTATATTCTTGATATAATCACTGCACCAATATTTCCATATGTGTGGCTTCCTTCTGGGACTGTACCAAGTCACTCTGCAAAGATTAACTGATCTTTGTTCATGAGCATGCTGAAGCTGTCTTCAGATGTTCCTGCCTCCCTCCGCTGACTATGGAGGAAGTCTAGTTTATAATCTCTATAGGGTTTAGTTTTGTAGATATTGTTGTACCTAAATTAGTTAGCTTAAATGAGTGAATCCAAGGCTGTGCGGTGTTGCATGTAATGGACTTTGTGCCTCTCTCAAGTTCAACAGATTTGCTTATTTCTCTGGTATCTCACAGTGCCTTTTCTCCCTCAAAAATAATCCTTTCTGGCTTTCATTTGTAATAACTCTTACTAATTATTTTCAGGGACAGATGTATTGTGCAGTCCTGATGTGGCCATTGCTGTAGCAATGTCTGTGTTTGCTACAGAAGCGAGTGTTGCATTCCTTACAAATAAGGCTTAGCTAGTCACAAGGGCAGGCTATCAAAAGTTCATTTGAACAAGATGATTTCCTGCTAGCCTTGTGCTACTGGCTGTTTGGACAAAGGATTGGCAACAGTTCTGTAGACTGGTCTTAGCCAACAAATGATGGTGAAATTTGTGAATCTGATCAAACTTTGACAACAACCCAGAACTTGTTTGAAATGCATTTCTTGTCATTGCTGGAGAAAAAAAAAAGAGAGAGAAGAAAGAAAAAACAGCACTGAAGGGAGTTGTCACACAAAAGTGTGTGGTATGAACTTGGGGACCTAAAAAATCAATCATGGCAATTATTTTACTAAATTATTTTAAACTGTAGTGTGTCCAGAAGTCTTTCTGTTAAATGTCTGCTGTCACAGCAACAAGCTGTGCTGTTTCCATCTCTGACCTTTTTCATGTTAAAATGCGTGTCAGTATGTAAAACAGAAGCACTCCACACAGAAGATGACTGTAGCAGTGCTTTGCTTTGCTGCACTGTAGGTCCTGGAGATACATATTTTGCAGGAAATGAGTATAATGGGACAATTCGCCATTTAGTTAGAGGAAAAAAAAGCCAACCACAAGCAAAGGTTGCTTTTTTCAGCATTTGTTTTGTCATGTTCATTTCTGCTATGATATATTTGAGGGAACCGAATGGAAGACTTAAGTGGCACATGCAGAGAATGGATGACTTGATGATGAAGTGTGAAATGACCATTAAAGCACTGACCGTTTATCCCTAATACTCTATTTGGAGTTGAGATCTAAGTGAAATGAGTTTAGTGGTTGCAGCTGAGTACCTAGTGGACAGGAGTCCATATGTCATAGAAATCTAAATCAGCTGGTGCAGTTTAACATCAATAACAGCATTGATTCTGAAGAGGTGTGGGCCAGACTAATGGATAATAATGTTAAAGATGTAAAGAGACTCAAGGAAGATTTGGGGAGACAATTGGAGTGTTCTCAAAATCTGCTCTCCTGTTAATATGAAGTGCCCTAGCAGGTACCCTTGGATTCTCTGGATTTGGGTTCTCTGCTTTCAGATGACAATGAAAAGACATTTGAATGTGGTTTCCTGAGTTGCACATAGAATTGCAGGAACCATGACTGTCAGGTCTTAGTTCACTCTTGTAGTTTCCCTTTGTACTGCAGAAACTCCAGGGTGAGACTTGCTGTCTCGGGTAGGCTAGAAGTTGCAGGGCTGCATCCTTAGCTCATGCAAGTCAGTGCAGATACGTTGGTTGCAGTGAACTGGTGCCGGTTTACATCAGATGCCAATTTGTACAATTTATTTCATGTTTCATTGCTTTGGTGTGTCTCTTGCTGTACTCACAGGTGAATGTTGTTGGTTCATTCATGAAAGTTTGTAAGAAGCTTTACAGTGCCCGAATCAAGATGCTACCTGACTGGGAAATTTTTATTGTTATTTGTGCTCTTTGAAACCTGCAGTCCTTCACCAGTACAGGTGCTTAGTCATCCTACACTCTGTAAAAAGCAAAGAACAATCCTTCCTGAAAGGCTCGTGACCTCTTTTTTAGAAGAACCTCATCTATTGTACTCAAAGGTACTGAGAATGAATTTAGAATGTTATAGATTGCAGCAGGAGATGGGGAAGAGAAAATCTCACCTGTCTGGGACCCAAGGGCAGTCATGTGCCATGAGACCCCAGTCTGAGGAGATTTCTGCTTTGAAGATTGTATTTTCAAGGCCTTCTGGCTGGTGAAAGGAAGATTTTTTTGAACTGGGCAAGGCTGTCCTGGCAAGGCTGTAATCAGGCTGAATATAACTGCAGAAGAATTCCAGACTAGATGGGAACTGTTAGTTCTTCATGCACAGTATATTGTTCCTTATATCTGACCGGCCAAAATAAAGTTCTTCCGGTGTTAAATCTACTTCATGGTTTGAAATCAGAAAATTATATCCTTTGAGAGAGATTTTTAATTCAGAGAAGTGAGGTTTAGTGTTATAGTTTCTTCCTTTTGAGATCTAGATTGATGGTTAATGAAGTACAGTATATAGTAGTAAGACACAGTGAAATTATATCCATTCTGGGAAAGAATGGATGGAGAGATAGATATGTCTCCCCTTTCCCAGGAGTCTAGACTGGAAATTTCTAGACTAATAATATGTAATTATGGAATTTCATACACTGATAGTACGCACAGTAGTAAATGCTTGCCATCCACTTTCAGGGTACTAATCAAAGTGTGGAGAAATTTCAGTGTTCTGTGTTTGTACAATATGTGAGGTACAATATCAGGTAATTTGTTCAGCCCTCCCTTGCTGGAGGTTGAACTCAAGGGAAGCACAGAGGTGATATCCATCTGGGATGTAAACTCACTGTAGCCTGTATTGTGTTCTCTGAGAATGGAAGGGGGGGAAGGAGAGCAGTAGCTTTGTTGGAATCAGTGGGAAGGAGAAAATGTTGGTTTGTTCCTGTCCTTTAGTCATGCAGAAGTAGTCATTTAGGCTGATTAATGTATTTGAAATAAAACAAAACCAAAAGATCTGTATAGACTTGTGAAGTGTTTTATGTATGCATCAAGCATTAGTTGGCAGTGTGGCCACACCAGCACAAATGTGTCTGAGCAGGTATAAAGGAAATGGATTCATGTTTGCAGTATTTTTCTCTTGTTTAGCTTTTTATTGGTCTTACAGTATCTTATGTATGAAACTGCAGCCAGAAAACCTGGTGTCTGATCAGGTTGTGATCATTTCTCCAGCTAGAAATACCAACCCTGTAGGGATCATGGAAGGAGGAGATGCTTTTAGGGCTTGGCTGGAGGAGATGGAAGTGTTGCTACCCAGGGTAGCTCATCAGCCCTTTCTCCTGGAATCCCACCATCAGAGGGAGCTCCATCAGCAGTGCCTGACATGCTGCAGAGCAGTCAGCCAGATCTGCCAAACTCGCCTCCCAAACCATTGAAGCCTGGGTGGATAATTCTGCACTAAAATAGATAAAGAGTTCTTATATGATCCATCCTGTCAGTTCTGCTATGGGGGATGTACCTGCAGCAGTGGGGGCTGTAACACTGGTGACTGGCAAATTGAATGCTTGTTCAGGTCCTAAATAAAGAGAGGTGTGTGTGTGAGAGATAGTGTAGGGGGGTGTGTAATATCATAATGAATACATTGCCATGTGTGCCGTAAAATTTAAACTTAGCGATACATAATGCAGGAGCATGCTTTCTCACTTTATTTCGGTATCTGGAAAGTTTCAGCACTGGCATCATATCAATATTTATTAATGCATTGTGAACTAGAACCTGTGATTATTACTCATGCTATCTCATACTTTACAAGCTTCAATTCTGAAGAATAAAACCACATCTGCTTTTGCTCTCCCCATATTTTATTCAATGTTTTAACAGCTTTGCCGTAAATATCTCATCCATTACGATTCAGTTGTGACTGTATCAACTTCACATCTCCTGTTTTATTGCTGTCATTATAGTTAAACAACGCACTGTTAATTCTGTTAACTAACAAGTTCATTGTTCTCAGTAGTCAGCAATCTCTGTTTGTTGAGTCCACAGTGTTACTGGTTGTAAATCAATCCTGGGGACTGAGTGAAGCATTTTCCTTCACTTGGAAAATGAAGATATGTTCTTTATACAGGCTGATTAATAAAAGGTTAATTGTGATCCCAGGTAATAAAGCTTGCACAATAAGTCTGATCTACTGAGAACAAAACCAGCGATATCTGTTCTCCTTCAGCTTTTGTCACAGCCTCCAGATAGCAGCAATTTTCTTATACACTAAGCTGAGTGTTCAAAGTTGTAAACTTAATGCTGTGGGGGAGGAGGGAACCACTGAAATTATGACTAGAAAGAATATTCAAGAATAATGGCAAAGGGAATGACCAACACGTTCATGAGTGGAATTGGGTAAGAGCCTAGTGTTGCTGGGGAACAAGAAATGGTTAAAGTAAATGAATATATAAATGATACATGAATATATAAATGATATAAAAAAGAAGCAGAGATGGTGGGTTTATGAGACCTGAATTTGTGCTTTAGGGAAGAATGGAATAAAGATGGGCATGAAAATAGGTGGAGCTGCTGATGGGAGCAGTAAGAAAGTGAAACCAACCAGCAAGGGAAGAAAACTATGAAATTTAGAAAGGGGAACCACAAGGGATAGTATGGAGGAGGAGAGCTAATTAAGAAGTCATATGTTGAGCAAAGGTATATGGTCAAAAAATAACACTTCAAAAATATGAAGGCTTCACTGTAACCGTTTCAGCCTTGCCAGCTTCTTCAGTGCAGTACCTGTGTCCACTGCTGCAGCTGGGGTGCAGGACCATGCTCAGGTCCTCCTCTTCCTCATCCCTTCCTGCTGCTCGTGCAAAGGTGATGGATGGGCAGCAGCTCCGTGGGGTCTGCACCAACCTGTGCACGGAGAGCGCCAGGATGACACACTGCTATGAGGGGGAGAGCGAAGGGGAGGGCGTGTAAATATGTCAGAGGAGGGTCTGAGCCATGCCAGTGAAAAGCAGTTCTACTGCCTTTAGTCCTGCTGGGCTTAAAGCTACTGAAATTTGTTGAGCTGCTGTAGTTTGGCCTATCTGAGACAGAATTTCTGCAGAGAACAGTACCTGCCCTTTTAAGGATATGTGAGTCAATTGATTTCACAACATGAGTAAGCCTGTCTTCTTTTGAGAAATATGTAGTCATTAGATCTAATTTTTTTTATGTACAATTCCTAAAGGAAAATATACCTCACTTGCGGTTTGAAAGCTGTCTCTTGAGAAATCTTGCATGCCTGGTGATCATTTGAATTCTTTGCAGTCCTTAACTTGCTGCCTGTGTGTTGGAAATCATTTTAAATGAATTGAATAAAATTCACAAATGTTATGTGCCAGGGTATGATGAACTCACAGAAAATATGACTCAAATGTCTTTTTTTCTGTTCTTTTTTATTATAATAGATAGGAATGGACAAATGCAGCTCTAACAAAATATTTCTGAATGAGATTTTATTGATCTGTTACCAGGAGGCAGTGTGTAATGACTTGTTTAAGTAAGCTGGTTTATATTTGTTAAATTTCTGCATGATTATAAATGTATAATGGGGAATAACCAGAAAAAGGTTGAGGACTGCCCTCAGAATTTTTTATATTTTTTTTTTTAGTGTTTTATTTTGAAGGGTTAGATGCCTTGTCTCTGCTTTGGTTTGTTGATGCAGGCTGGAAAGGTTACAGGCAGCAGGTAACCTGGGGACAGTAAGTAAATGCATAAACAGGAATTCCAGTGTCTGTTTTGAAATGGACACTTAGGAAGAGATGTCTTTTCCATTGTAAGCACCTACAACTCTTTAGTCACTACAGTGGGCCTAGGATGAGTAACTTGGATCTTTTAGATGTTAGAAGAAAAATGAGAAGGGTGCTTTGATGTCTTGAATTCTGGGCTTGCTTTCCCTGTGCCCACCATGCCATGTGAGGAGCCCACCATGGAGCACATTGGGGACCACATAATAGCTGCTGTACCACAGCTCCAGTGGAGCCTTCACACACAGTGAGCTCAAGGGCCCCGGGTACCACTTCGGTGAATTGCTTCAGGATCTTCTGTGCTGGGTACAGCTGAGCAGCATGTTTGTGCAATGGGATGCTGGTTTCATTATTTTATACAATTTACACTACAAGTTATGTCAGTGTCAATCAGGCATTGTTCTTTATGTTGTGTGTTAGCTTAAAAAAAAAAAATATCAGTTCTTAGGTCTGTTGACAAAGGAAATAACCTGAGAGAGCAGTGGAAAGGGAATGTGCAGAAGGCCACTTTTTACCTTCATAGCCTGTCAACTGTTAAGTTTGTTTGTCTATGGCAAGCTTGGGACTATGTCCCTTTGAGCTCTGTGTGTTTCCACAGAACTAATAATTGGAGAGGGAGTCCACTAATTCCCATCTCCCCATTTGAAACTTAGTATGAGGTGATGTATCAAACTAAACACACGATGTATCTCGGCTCAGCAGCAATCATTTTGCCTGTTAGTACTACTTTTTAAATTGAATTTAAACAGAGAACAAGAACTCTATGAAACTGGCATTTGATTTACAAGAGTGTGTTGGGATCTGCATTGTCGATGCTGAACCTGCATTGTCACTGAAGTTCCCAAAACCCAGAAAAATCACATGTCCAAGGCAACTTCCACAAGCCTGGACACCAGCCTGAGATTTGCACCAGGCTGGCTCAACCTTTGATCCTTTCACTCAAAAAAGGCCCTTAAACCCCTTTGACTTGATTTGGGGTATCTTGTAGCAAAGGGGTAGATCTGGGAGCTCGAGCTTTGATTTCTTACTCAGTCATAGGTTTGTGCATAACCTGAGGGTACATCATTCATCTGCTGTACTCTGCGTTCCCATTTACAAGGCACTAATAATAGTAATAATAACAATGCTTCTCTACTTTATATGCATATTGGGAGACCTTAATTTTTTTAATATTTGTCATCTGAAGTACTGTATTTCGTAGATGGATGAAGCTAAGGAACAAAGGGGAGAGGGAAGAGATTCATACAGTTTTGAAGAGAAGGTTACCTTAAGGTTTGCTTTCAGCATTTTAATGCTCGGCAAGATTTTAGCTGGTTTCACAAGAGCCCTTGTTCCCTTTATTATAAAATTTTGTTCCATGGAATTCTGGGTGGTCTGATACTCATCTTGAGGAATCCAGTTCTGAAAAGAAATGCACACGAGGTGAGAGGGATTGCATATCACATAGCATTCAGGCTGAGCTGTGCGACGTCAAAGTTGTCTGCTGTATAAATATTAAAGGCTGCAACCCTGAACTTGAGAAGTATTCACTTTTTATCTTTTATTAACTGACTGAACTAATTGTGCTGTTTCACTTGATAACACAGGAATGGATTCTGCAAACATCGGCGGGTGTAGGGTAGCACTTGCTCTCCTCCAGTATCTCCCCGGGCTGTGCTGGCACACACGTATTATTTGCCCAAAGCAGAGGCTAATGGTCCCCACATTTGCCTAAGGAGTACACTGGGTAGCAGCTGTGATAAGGTGGCAGACTTCCACTTTGCTCCATTGATGTAGCTGAAAAGAGTTGACCAAGAAATGTGTTATTTTGGAGCTGGCTGCAGAACTGGAAAGATACTATAGTGATTATCATTTAAATCCACTTCCCTATCTTCTGGTTGGTGACTACACACATAACATATTAAACTTCACAAGCCTTTGATGGCTGGTGGGAAGCAAGTGTGTATTAATCCTGAAGTGAAGGTTTGAAGAGAAAGGATCACTCATAGAATCTGTGGCGAGGTCACCGCTCAGAACAGGTATTGCCCGGAGGTGACCCCTAGAATGGGCAATGCATTGTGTGTTTGGGGAGGTTATTAATCTATGCCAAATACAGGATCACATGTGAGGGTTGTACTTTGTATTATTTAATTTCATTCCAATTATTCCAGAAAAAAACAATTAAGAAAATGAATAATTATAAAAGTAAGGTCAACTCAATTTTCTCTACTAATGTTTTTAGTTACTGGACTCATTATTGCTAATTTCTTTCATAATCTTTGCCATCTAACCTCATTTGTTTCATTGCTAAGTGGCAAGAAGGGAGCATCATAAAACTTCAGTGAAAACAAAGCAGAAAAATCATGTCACTTTAGTGATTTCCTGAGAAAGTAATTATCTGTTGTTAACCTTTATGGAAAGAACTCTTCTGATAATCTTCAATGTAGCTGTTAAATTTCCATCTTTCCATTTCTGATTGCAGTTTTCCAAATTAAAAACACATATCTAGGTAGATATATTAATATCACATCATCTTTTTTCTTCTAACAGTTATTAAATTATAAAGTACTTTAAGCAGTTTTTAGACCCTAAAACTGTTCCCTATTTACTATATAATTTTAAAATGTAGTAAATTTCATAGCACTAAATTAGAAACTTTTTTTTTTGATTGAATGATGTGAGCTCATAAAACTAGCTTGTATTTTTCCTGTAATGTTTGAGATGTGAACCAACGTACACAAAAGCCAATAGGAGACACTTTATTTAGTCTTCATAGGGTGACAAATCAGATGGTTTCCTCTAATCCTGTAAATCAGTTTGCAGGGGCAAATGCCTCCACTTTTTGGATAGTTTATTGAATTCAGTGAAGGCCTGTGAGGGGCCCACCTGTATGCAAGAAGTTGTTAGGCTAAATTTTGTCATGTGTTTCCATGCAGAAAACAAACAAGTTGAAGGAGGTAACCTTTGAAAAAAGATAGGGTGGCAAAGAGTAAGAGTCAGGTTCTAGCTTTTTATTTGTACTGTATCTGTTAAAATGAATACAGCTAACTTTCACTTAGCAGTATTGCATATTGTTATGTAGTATTCCTCTAAAGAAACTTTAAAATAGCCCTTTTTTTTTTTTTTCGGTAAGTGGGCTTCTAAGTTTGTTTTTCTCTGTTTCCTTGAGTTTCAGGGGTCTGTGTTTTTTAAGAAATTATCTGTAAGCAGTATTTAAATGCCTATACTAGCTACAGATGAATAGTCATGTATTTAAAATGAAACTTAGGACTAAATCTATTGAGTGGTATTGATATATATGAACAATAAATTTAACAATAACACATTTATGTAGGCCTTCATAATTCCTTAATTGTACAGAAACCATTATAAAAGAACATTAAGGTGAAGAGGAAGCTCTTGTAGATGTTTAAAGGAGCATATCCAGATTGAGATGCCTAAATTAGAAAGGGTGAGTGGAGGTCATGAACAGTCTTTCATTGCTGAAGGATTTACTGAGGTGGAGCCAACCAGAAGAATAGCCTCCTTATAAATTTCTTTGACTATCAGGATTCCAGGCAAAAGGAATTGTCTTTATTTTTCCCTCTTTAATTTTTCAGCTCTAAATGTAATTAAAAGATTCCATCTCCACCCCCTGTCTGGTTGAGCTGAGGTGCTGCTGGTGTTTAGGTAGCAGCAGGGTATTGGTCTCCTCTCTGGTGGCTCCATGCTGTGTGCAGAGGGGACTGATGCTCCATCTGTAACTGATGTGATTAGAGAAAGTGAACAGAGAAAGTCACTCACAGCCTGGGTGCTTAATATCATTTATGTGGGGTTTTCTGCACAGAGGAGGGTGAGGCTAGGAAAAAGAATCCTTGACAGATTAAAGCAAACCATGCCTTAAAAAAATGATGGGAAGAGGGGCAAAGAGTGAGAATGAACCGATGTGAAGTATCAGTCTCACCTCTGAACTCCAGCAAAGCGCTCCCCAGGAGCCTTTTGCTCACTATGTCACCACACAGTAGCTCTGTTGAAAAGAACTTGAGCCCTTCCTCACCTTTCTCTCTGCCTTTTTTCTCTCTCATCTGTGCACTATGTTATACTGTCTTTCAGTCATCCATGAAGACTTCAGCAGTCTCTTCTCTGGCCCTGGTGGGGAAGACAGGGAGGTGAGGTTGGGGGAACCTGCTCCCAGGAGGCACCTCTGCCCTGGTTCCCCCAGGCTCATCTTCACCTGCAGCAGAGTGACGAGCTCGGAAGCTGTAGATGCAAGTTGACTTGTGCACAGCTTTAGGGTTCCTCTGCTGCGTTGTTCCTGGTTGCAGACCTGGCATGCAGTTTCCCACACCATTTTCCACTGCATAATGTAGAACTGTTAAAGTTCAATGACAGGGTCTGGGATTACACAGATCAGAAAAGGGGGAAAACAGTACCAATGAAGAAAAAAATAAAAAGAGCATCCATTTTGGCTCTTTAAATTCAAAGTGTTGTGACATCTACACACAGATTTCCATATTCAGTCCCTTGGCTAAAACTAAGCTCTGGATCAACTTAATATCTGAAATAGTTCCTGTCAGGGATTATGTTGTGCTGTGGAAGGGAGCTGGGCTTAGTGAACTAATAGGTCTTTTCTATCTCTAACTACTGCCAGTATGATTATGTTTTTTTAATCAGAAAAATGTGTTGCTGAAAAGTACAGAGATTAAGCACCACAATTGTCTGTAACAAAAGCAAGTTTTGTTGGATGAGCAGAGATCTGATGAATGACATGATTTGAAATGTTTTCATCCTAATGGCTTCCTCTTCTGAAGTTAATTTTTTTTGTCAGTTGCCAAAACATTTATGAGCAGATTTGTGGATAATGACACTCTTAGATGGGGGTTTAAATAAAAATCTCTTCCGTTTGCAACCTAAAAGACCTAGTATTAGAGCAGACAAATGGGTTAGGAGTCTGATTCTTCTTATGGCAGTGTAATAGATGAGCTGGGGTCACTGGTGGTATACAGCAAGCAAGCCACAAACTTTCAGGCCGGTTGTTTCTTCCTTGGAGGAGTTTAATCAGGAAGTGATAAATACAGTCAAAATACTGTTTTGTAAAGAGTGTGTGCTGTGAAGTGCATGGGTCTGCAATCTAGGGAAGTTCCACTTCCCTATGTAGACTGAAAAACAGGTAAAGAAAGAGAAGAGATGGGTGTTATATGCTGAATAAATAGCTAAAATTAGAACTGGTCTTTCTCCAACATTTGGATTCTTAAAAAGGATAAGAAGAAACTATTCTTTACTGGCCCTTTTGAAGAGACAATTTGGCCTGTGGATAGGTGGTTAAACAATAGATTGAATAAAATAATCAAGTTTTATATAATAAGCTAGGGAAGGTTACTAGGGAACTGTTTGATCACAGTACTCTCATGCCAAATAAGCCACTGAAAAGAAACGCAGGCTAACCAACGCTGCGCATACTTAAATTACATGTGAAAAAGCATATGGACAATATGCTCAAATATGTTCAAATACACTCTTAAAAAAAAATTTAAATGAGCAGAACTCTTAGTTTGTTCTTAATGACAGTGGGTAGAGATTTTATGTCACCCTTTGCTGGTGTCAGTCTGTGCCAGCCCGTCAGGGTTGGTGGAGGTCAGCCCATGGCACACTCCGATAGTCTCTCTCTTCAGCAGTTTTCTTTTCTTACTTAAATTCTAATCTGTGTTATGTACACCAACTACATTGCCAGTGCAATAGCCTCTGTAGTTTAAGTACTAAGAAATAAAATCTTATTCTGCATTCTAATTTAAACATTTGAAACTGATAACTCTGCTTAGGGCTAATTTTAATCTCCTTTTGTGGCACCACATCTATAACATGTCTTGCAAATATATGTTTATTTACATATACAAAACTTTTTTTTTTAAAATGTAAATATTTATGGTAAGGTGTTTGCAAATGAATTTACATTTATCTCTTCCAAATTTTATCTGTATGTATATCCTTCATCTAGAATAAGAATGTAACCCATTATCCAGATAGGAAACAAAGCAAGACAGTGCATGGCAATTTTGCCTGAGATGTTTTCTTACACAAGTAATAAGGTGACTTTTCCCCACTTGGAAAGCATAAACTCTTACCATGCTGCAAGATGGCATTAACACTATTTCCTAGTGATAATGTGAATTTTATGATAATGAATGTTGTGATGTATCTATGTCATGCTTTGCAGTATTATTAAAAAATATCTTCAGCTCTATTGTTCTGACTTCCACCTTTTGAAAAGACATTTTGCTATGCTTGACCCAGTCTTGCTTTTCCCTCAAATCCAGCATCTAGATCATACAGAACTTTGATGATTTCAGTCATTAGAAGGGATGAATAGAATTTTCTATCAGTTTATGTATGAATTGAAGAAATAGATGGAAAACTTGGAAGGCAAATTACAGGAAGTTCAGCTTCTTTGCAGAAAAAAAGTGGCAGCTGATAGACATTGCAAATACTTTCAAAACTTTCCTCTAAAATACTTATTTAGTTAAAATTAGTTATAATTTGTAAAAAGACATTTCTTCTTTGAAGTCAGCTGGGTCACCAGGTTCTGGGTTTAGGTTTACCAGTTTAGGACAACCCTAAATTATAGAATTAAATCCTGCCCTTGATTAAATAAATGGTAAAACTTCTGCTCATTTCAATGAGGCCAAAATTTCAGATATATACTATTTAGCAAAAGGAAAGACATTTCAGGTTTTACCTACACACCCACCAAGCTAGTACAGGGTTGTTTTACCATATATTTTCTAGAGTAAAGGCTACTTTTAAACAGTGGGGTTTCCTTTACTGTCCACAATACATTATTCTACAACCCCATAGATCTTGTTCATGCTGGACTTTAAATCAACTATCAAATACCCACTAGTATCTTCAAAGGCTTCTGAAAAACGATGGTTTATAAGGGTGTTTTTTACTTTGCCAGTATTATGATTTGTTATTCATCTTGTGGATTTTTAAGCAGACCTCTGTACTTAGTATTCATATTAATGGTCTTAATGTATTTAGACGGATAAAAAACATGCAGTACAATGTATGTAATAGTTACATTTCTGTGATATACATACTTGGTAAAAGCTTTCTCATTTTCATCATTTAGACAGGTAGGATCTGGTAAATCATGTGCAGCCCTCAGAACAAGATGACAGTATGGTAGGGGGTAGAAGAAAATAGCAGGCAACTGCTGCAGGAGACTTTTCTGAAAACCTTGACCAAATGACCAAGTTTTTAAGCCCAAAAGAGGCTGAAAATGCATTTTATTTTTTTTATTTTTTGCCCATACCAGGTACCTTGTTAGACATACCAGTAAAAGGCTGTGCTTGCCTTGTTCATTTCATAATCAGGTTGAACTCCCTATTATTTCAAATCTGTTTTGCTTTTAACTACTTTGTCCTCAGCACCTGGTTTCCCAAAGCTCTGGGCTTTCCACAGCTTCAGCTGTGGGGTCACTGTGGTTTGCATGTGCTTGGCAATACCTAAAGGTGCAGCATTGCAAACCATGAGACTGAAATACCCAACTGCTCGAGTCTATGAGATCACTGAAGATGTGTTAGTCTGTATTCAGATCCCTGTATATTGGTTTTAAAACCTGCACTTCCAGCTGGCAGTGCAGCCACTAAGCTTTAGTAAGGACACGGGCTGCCTCCATGGTGCGTGGGGCAAAGCAGAAATAGTACCTAAGGGCCACGTTCTGTTTGTGTAGGGATGAAAGTTAATTTAACTTCACTGACTTAAATTAATTTGGATTCACACCATTTTACATGAGATGAAGTTTGTCCCTCAGGTAGGATTTCTTCCCTTCAATATCTTTGTTCTCTGCAGCGTATCGTATACTTAGTGTCTCTGTTCTAGCTTTAGCTGTGGTAGCTTAAGTGCCAGAATCAGTTCAGAGTAAGAGCTTCGCTGTTCGTGATCTTTATCTGGAGGGAAAAAAAAAATCAGTTCACTGCGTGCATAAACAGACCAAGGATTCCTGTTAGATGAGGGCAATAGTAATTTAGCACACAGGATCAGGAGGGAAGCACACCTTTTTCATCTCGTTGGCCTCCCCTAAGCTTTTACATAATTTTCTGCTAACATATATTTTCATTACTCTTTTTAATTTAACACAAGCTTTTCTCAAGTTTAGAGCATATAATCAGTGAGAATTGCATGTTTTTCTCTTTTTTAATTTACGTTCTTTGCTTGCCAGTCTTCCCTAAACACAGATTTGCTTCTGTTTCACATGCTCATGTGTGTGCACATGCTC
>VYZX01002280.1:0-31550 GCA_013401335.1 Brachypteracias leptosomus | reverse complement strand
GCTATTCATTACTGTCTTGTACTGTCCCACCCGCACCCATCTTCTTTAGTATCTCAGCCTTTATACTGTGCCAGTAGCCTTTTATAGGATTCCCTTTTACTCTGCAATTGTGCTGTTTAAAAAAAAAAAGGCAGAGAAAGAACCTTTAGCTTACCTTGGAGCCTCTGCCAGCAGTTTAAATGTGTGTCAAGAGAGAAAATTAAAATAATCAATAAATGTATTTTGCAATCTCGTCAATGTCATTGGCATTAATTTTAATTTCTCTCAAATGATCAGAATCATTTCACTTTTTCAGCTACTGGTTGCTTCCCATTAAAATACAAACATAATACTACTCTGTGTGAGGCTATGAAAACACAGCTTTCTATGTTATTTTCCATATACCTTCTAAAAAGCCCTTGGCATATTACATATTATGAATATCAGTGTTTTCCTCTAATACCTTAAAAATCCAAAGACACAAACAGTATTTCTGTAGCAAATCAGTCTCACCTTGTATTAATTCCTGATCTTTCTGCTGCTATAATGATGCTGTTTCCCAACAGCCTGAACATGTCTGTCCTTTCACTGAGGTCATAATGACTGTTAAATGTGCCACATTTCCTCTGTCAATTTGGGAAAAAATGTCAGATTATATATCAAGGCTTTACTTTGATGCACAACTTTCTGTGAAACACACGTCACCAAAATAAACTCTGGTACCTGTCCCATTGGGAATGGGAACTCATAAATATAAAGTCAAAGGTAATTGGCCCCCACAAGCCCACAAATATTACTATTCATTGTGTTACCTAGAGGTTTGTGACTGAAGTTGTTGTTTTAACGGAAAGCCTTTCAAATTGGTCTTTAAAAAGATATGCTTCACCACTTTTATTAGTTGTTAATTCCATTTTTAACTACCTATTGTTGGTAATATCCTCTTAGCTTGAAAATACAATCTCTTTCCCTAGCGACTCTATCCATTTTTAGTTCATTGATTCACTGAGGTTTTTCCTTCATTGGATTTCTAAAGCAGTAGAAGTTAAAAGAAATTCTTAATTGTTTACTTCATTGTTTGTGCAATGCAGGAATATAAACAGATTTGAGAAGATTTTTTTCTTGTTCATTTGCTGAAGGAAGCTGTGCTATGTTAAATTGATTTAAGTTTCCAGATATAGGTCAGATAACTCAAGAAAGATTATTTCTGTTTAATGTTCTTCTTTCTAGTTACTTATACATAATTTTTGTTTTGGTATTAAATCAAATGGCATCGAATTCTCATATCACAAGAATCGGTGGTTAACCCTACAACAGGGATTTGGTTTTTACTCTCTTGTGCATTAAATCTTGAGTCTTGGAATTGCTGTTGTGCTTCCCTCTGATCAGGACTTAATTTCTTCTGTGGCTGAATTTTAAGACAAAAAATGTATTTTGGAGATACTCAAACTGTTGGAAATTTTGTGGAATCCTTTCAAAGAGGAGAGACAGATGTGTGTGGCAGGCAGAGTACTCTGAACTCAAATATATACAACTACATGACAGAGTTGCCATAAGGAAGCAGGGGCAAGATATATTTTGTAGGTTTTACATATCTAATGGCTATTTCATGTATAAATGTGATAGATGCTTGAAATCTGCAGTCTATTCTTTGCCAATATAAAAGTGAATAATTAGTTTCTCTGATATTGAGGAACTTCTCTAAATTCCTGTCTAAAATCTTATCTCCAATTTGGGTACCCGTGACTGCACTTTTCTAATGTAAACAAGCAGCGAAGATTTGATGTACACAGAGTATCTGCTGAGGTTTCAGACTAGTGTATATGAAGCAATGCACTTAAACTAGTGTGAGCATCATTAATACAGGGTATGCCTACTCATGATTTACTGCTCAGCTTTCTGGGGCTTGGGAATTTAGAGTTCAGCCAAACCATGACACTGTCTCTTCTTCCTAAAGGTGCAGAGCCATATGGTTTTTCTCTTTGCATTTTGTTTAGCAATCCATATGAACATTTCATTTATTTTCTATAATGTCTAAATCATTAAAAGAAAAGCTTTGGGGTGCAATATGAGACTGACAAAGATAATTACAGTTTTAAAGCCTTAAGAGGTTTCATGCATCATATAAAATTTTACATTCCACCACCAATTTAAATCAATTACAATCTTTAAATCTATAATTGTGCTATTTAAGGCATTTTAAAGGGCACAATGCATGTGGTATTTTGCTGTGTGTTCCAAAGTATTTTCACAACAGATCTATTTATTGTGTGAAAGCATCTAGAGGCTATTAAAAGATGATCAGAGGCATTATTAACTCTTTAGTCTGTCTCCTTAATGCAAGAAGCAGATATGCTTAAGCATTATTTATCGCTTAGTCTCAGTTGTGCTAAATTTCTCAGCCTTTAGTCACAATAATTGTAACGAAGCTTGGAATAGATCATGCAGAGTGCCCTCATAATGCTAAACCAATGACTTCTATGTGCTTGGGTGAGCATGCATTCTCTTTCATATTACAACAAGGCGAAGAAACAGAAGACTTTTCTAATTTATTCTTTTCATGCTAGATCTAGATCACTGCACAGGTAAAGATGGTGCTCTTTATTTTTTGTGCAAAACCCTTTTTCTCACTTTGCACTTAGTTATATCAAAGGTTTTCAGCACCCTGCTTAAGTTACTTTATTACTTCTTAGCTGATTTACTAGGAAGGAATTGTGATCATCTTTCATACTCCTAAACCAGAAGTATCAAATTAGTTTAGTTTTGGTGAGTCTTATTGGTTTTATTCTAATGGAAATTCTAAGACCTGATGTTTCCAAATTTGTGCATAAATTGAATGTTTTTCATGAAATTGACTTTCTGCCCAACATTTTTTCTCTAAACTTTTCTCGTTGAGACTTTTAACTTTACAAAAATAGGAAAGCAGAAGGGAAGGACTGTAAGTCAGTTGAACTAAAATATCTCAGTAATTTTTTTTTCAAAAACATTGAGAGTATGTTCAAAGGACTCCAAATTTCCAGTAATTCTAACAACAAATCTTGACTGCCCAACTGTTCATCTTGCATCCTCAGTATTTAAAAAAACAAACAACCCCCCAAAACCCCAATAACAACTGCCTTTCATTAGGAATTAATGATAGTTAAATTTTTATATATTCCCATGTACACATCAATGCAGCTCAGATAGTGCTAGGTAGAAGCTGATGGTAATAAAATATACTTGAAATAATCAGTCAGTTTTGGGGGAAGATTGAGGAGAGAGAAGCTAAATATTGGTTTTCAAACATTATTTTAAGTAGGAGTTTTCTTGCTTTCTAAGAAAATGCCACTCTATGCTTTTTGACACCGAACATCCATGAAACAGAAACAGTTTTTGTAACTGTTGAATGAGTGGACACAAGTTGGGTATCTGTTTTATCAAAATAGAGCTATGGGTAAAGTACCTCTGTTGTGCAGGGAGTGCTGCTTTGGAAAGATCCTATTTTACATTAATTCAAAATCCAAATAGCCTATAGTACTAAGAACAAAAACTGGTTTTCTTCTTAAGCAACTCAGATACACTGGCTCATACATTCCCCTGGGAATCAGCAGTGATGAATGGATTTGTTTCTTAAAGAATAGGCAATATTTTCAGTGTTTCTCAAAAAAACCCCAAACAAACTGAATAACCAAAAAACAAATGTGAAAAGGGGGCCCTATGCCACAGCCACCCCTCCATCCCGCCCGCTCTGAAGAAAGGATTGTCTGGTCCCCAGATAGTGGCCTCGGATTGTACATTCTGATCATCTGCCTTAGATGTCCTGTGTAATTTGGAGAGCATCTGATACAGGTTGATTATATGCAATGCTGAAACAGTAATTCCTGAACTCAGAGGCCCAAACTACATTGATTATTTCACGCACATTACCAGGTATTCATATGTGGAGTCAGTGCCAAAAATGTACCTGCACAAATAAATTTCCTCTGCAGTTTTGCTGGCGCTGATATTTTGCTCCAGGTTTCTGTTCTGTGCAGAACAATAACCTCCGAAGTGCTGCTCAGCACTGAGGGGGGAACTGAGCTCCAGTGCTGAGAGAAGCAGTTCTGAAGTATTAAGGACAGGTAGCCTGATCCTGTCATCCTTGAAGGTAGCGAGAACATTGTCCTTGCATTCAGAGGGAATAGGACACAAACCCCGTTTCATAAGCATTAGTGTCAGTGAAATTAATTGTCCCAAGTACTGAGAAAACTGTGCAAGATCTCTCTCCACCCAGCAGAGGTGAAATTGGATACAGCACCTTTTTTCAGAGAATTTCCTAAGGGAGCATTAGCTATAGGAAATAATCTGAAACCATCCCCTTGGCTGCTGTTTTGTACTGAGGGGATGACTTTTTTTGTGTTCCAACATCTCCAGCATTGACTAGCTTGGAAGTCACATAGCAGGGGTGGGAAAAAAAAAAAAAAGAAAGATACTTCCAAAAGCAGTATGTAATATCAGGAGAGATACAAGTGCCTGTGTCATTTGGTTGGTGGGTTAAATATTATTTTCCAACTCTGTTCTCATTTACAAACCTTTAGGATTGCAGTGGGATACTTCCAATAAGATTTACCCTTTCTTACCTATTTAAAATAGAGCAGATTTATCTATTACTCCTGAAAATCACTAGCTTTATGGCTGCTGAAAACACTTTATTTTCCATTCTGCTTTTCCCCCACCCTCACATGAAAATTTTTATGCTTTTCTGATGAGTAACACCAGAAGGTATTAATTCCTCTCCCACTTGTACAAATTAGGAATATCTCCAAATGGAGTTATTGTGGCAAGCGGAGAGAATTTGGCAGAGACTCTACCTCATTTGGCATTGCCAGAATTTAGTCTCTGTTATTTCTCTGTGCATCTAGAGCATTCTTGGCCACAGCACACCCAGCACAGCAGCAGGCACTGTCGGTGGGTGGTGGGTTAGCACAGGGGCTCTGCAGCACTCCGTGGCCTCTACAGCATTAAGGGCTTCCATTTCCAGAGGGGATTTTGAGCTGGTCAAATTGACTTGCTTACCTGGGCAGCACAAAGGGATTGAAATGAAGCTGTGTATCTAAGCTTGAATGTGTTTGTAAAAGGCGACCATTAAGACTGGAATAAAATAGATTGGTGGAGAGTGGAATCAGATCCCTTAGTATCAAGGGTATTGAGAGATTCTGTCTTAAGTTACTGCATTAGAATAGTAACAAAGAATCTACTACAAACCTCCAAAATGAGAGAGGTCTGGCATTAAACACAATCAAGTCTGGCACCTCTGGGGGAAATCTATGTTTTATTTTTGATATTTTCCTTGTGGGTAAACTCAGTAAGGCTCTCAGTGTCGAAGGTTAGATGGAACAGTATACATAATGAAAATGCTGTACAAGTGCAGTCTTTAAAAATAATTTCTCTCCCCCCCCAAGTATCCAGAGAACTAGTCCAATAAATAATGGAAAGTCACCATAGACTAAATAGATTTTGAGATGATAGGTCTTTTATTTTTGCAGTAATAGTAGAATATAAAAAAAAAAGCCATTTAAAAATCTGAACAATGTTTTTACATTCAAATAACAAATATAAATATCCAAACTGTATCTCCATATTTCTTAATAGTAATGCATTCCCAACTTTAAATCCAGCAAATACCCATTTTCATTCTAGAATTAAGTTATCCTATAAAGTAACAGCAACTGATAGTATGAATTTATAGTGGAAACAATGATTATTGATTCTTAATGTATAAAAGATTCATAATACATCAGTAGCAAAAGATTTCTGTATTTTATTTTCATATTTATTTGGGAAGTATATAACTGCAATGGTTTATTTTTCTAAACTGAGAAAAAGTATAAAATGCTTTGGAGTACTCTTAGCTAAGAAGGTAATAAGAATAGTACTTAGATTATTGGATAAAATGTGTTTTTCTTTAAGTAGAATACATCAAAATAATCAGTTTAGGATTTCTGAGGATGCCTGCTATAGCTCATGGATGTATACCTTCCAGCTACTGCAGCAAAACCACAGTATGACACAAAACACAGAGCTAATAATGAGAGATGAACAAAGATGGACAAACAAGCAAGAATGATCATCCTACACAAGTAATCTGTTTTCTAGAAGCAGGTTATTAGCAGTCCTGGCTAACTCCTAAATAGCCTTCAAGGTATACATGAAATGCAATGAGAATTTTTACAGGGGAACAGATCAGCTTCCATTTCCAAAGCATTTTATTGTAGAAGAAATCACGATAGGAATATAAGACTTTTAAACTTATAAAAATAACTCAACGTTGCCCTTTTAAATTGTTTCCACTGACAACCGAAGTCATAGTGGCATTTGTTCATCCAGCTCCCAGTACACACATGTATTCATAATGATACATCCCTCGAATGGCACAGTTCTTCTGTGGTTGCTACCTGTCAGCGCTTGTACTCAAGAACCTTGAATATCAGTGACTCACTAATGTTTTATGATATTTTACCTCACTTTATGGTAGTCATTTATGACAAGACCAGAATGACATAAACTGCCATAAAGCAAAGCAATGCAATCACACAAATGACCATAAATCAAGGTAGCAACAGAAAAAGGTCATAAAAGGAAAGAAAATTGGAGAAAACAACATTTGAGTTCAGATTCAGAAGTCTAGAGTTAACAGCACCAAACTTTGGGACAGATGGATGTGAGCAGCGAGTAAATTCAGTGTTCCACTGATACTAATCATTCTCTGTGTGTGTGTGTGCACTGACAGATTGATACGTAGATGGGCTTTCATTACTTATAAGCCCGTTTTGATGTACAAAGCATTTATTGCAACTGTGTGCGTGGGCTTTTTTCCTCCTATGAACTTATCTTAGCTTTGTCCTAAGCAATTCCCAGTTCAGATGACCTTTTGAGCAACTTTTCCATAATCTGTACCTATTTCTGTGTATTTAACTACTTTTTAATGAAAATGTGTTGCTGTTAACCAGGCTGACCACCTCTAAAAGAATGGGATTGTGATGTGCTTTTCTTGGAAAGCTTTTTCTTTTTCTTGGTCTGGAAAAGAAGTTCCTAGGAGGGGAGATTGTGTGTCGAAAGGTGGCTAGATGGGGATTAGAAACTTCAGAGCTGGGGGGTTGTGGGTGGATTGAGTTTGAAGCAGTAGTTTATTGCGTGGTGGCCATGCTCACAAGACTGTTTTATTGTGGTGTGGATGGGGGCAAGAGGAACACCAAATGACGTCAGGGAGGACAAGGAGCTCTGCACCCCCCCCCAAATCAGAGCCTAATGGGGCAATAGAAGCTGTATGCAGTGAGGTGTAACGGTACGTACACCACACCTTAAAGTTATACTACCATAAAAATGAGAAACTGCTAGTGGTGGAGATAACAGCATTTATGAGGAGAATTTATGGGCTGCTCATGTGGTATAAATATATACAGTACACAAACACCAGTGGGGATAAATTCCACTGGACAACCCTGTTATTTTAACAGTAACCTTGAAAATATTATGTTATTTAACCAAAGATAGTGTTAAAGGAACAATACATAATTTAATCTCTTTCTGTACCCTGTACAATTCATCTCTGTATCATCAGCAGCGATGTTTTAAGAAATATGTGCATTAAGAGAAACACTCATAGTTAATTGCATTTATTTTAACATTCTCATGCTTCCCTCTCCACACCCTTGTGCTTTCATCTTGTGCACAAGCCTGTTTCTAATGAAGCTGATGTGCTTCAAAAACTATGAAGACATATTTTTATCCCTATCCTTCCCCTGGTCTGCTTCTCTGTTTCCTGAGTCCATTGCTCTTTTGTAGCATCACCTGCAGTCACAACTGCCATAACCATTTCTAGTAACTTTTTAAAATTCTTCTTTGTCAAAGGACACCAATGTAGTAAATGGATATGACAGAAACGAAGCAGATAAGTGAAGAATAAAAAAATAATAGTAACTATAGAGGACTTGAGCTGAGGGATTCTGAGCAAGTGCATTTGCAGTGAGCTGAGTTAGGATGCCAGGCCATCAAATTCAGAGATGCAGCAAAGTGATGAGTTCTGGTCCTGCCCTGTCTCCGCAGGACTCAGTGCTGAGGTGCAGTTTGTTTCCTTTCTTGCCCCTCTGGAGGAGAAAATCTGGAATATTTGAGATTGCTCCAATCCACTTTTGAAAGGTGCTTGTCATAGCCAGAAGTAGCATCACCTGAGAGTCAAGGAAAACATAGAGAAGTGGTTTGGTGGTTAACCAAAGAGGCGGTACTGCAGTGCCTAGGTACACCAGTTAATCTCTTCATGACTTGATTTCCCTATTACTTCCCTCTCTATAGCAGAAGATAGCATTTGGGCAATTAAAATGCCATGCCCTACCCTTTAAAAGAAAAGTTGTTAGTCGTTCAGAATATTTTCAGATCAAATTTTGGGAGTTATTCACCAAGGTGTAAATTCCCTTTCTCTGACTGTATTTTTGCTGCCAAGAAAGTAAACTAGGACAAGTTAACAGAATGATCCAAGAGTAAAGAAAAAGCTGGTATCTTAATTTTTGATGCAGTCTATGTGTTCTCATTATTACATTGTCTGTTTGTATTACTTTTGATTTATAATGTAATTGGGGAACTATAGAAATGTTAATGGGAAAGATACTGTTCTGAATATGACAAAGTTGTTTACTAATTGTTGCCTTTAACTTAGGCTAATTTTGTAGTATTGAAATATTTAAAAATGTTTTATTTCTTTATTTTTAGGTTGTCATGAATGTGTCGTTTAGCTTGAACTCCATTCTCAGATGAGCTGAGCTTTCTCCCCCTTTAAAACTAGGAAAATAGTGCAAATTAAAAATTTGTTACACTAGGGTTCGTCTCAAACCTTTAGGCAAGCCCATTCATTTTGTTAAATATTTAGATGAGAAATTGTTGCTTGTGTGTTTATTTATTTATTTTTACAACATCCACCGTGCTGCTCATTATCTTAGGGGAGATGGAGAATATTGCAATGATTATTAGTAAGCTTGGTAATGAGATTACTGAACCATTTGCAGTTGACTTTTTTGTGATGCATAATTACAGGGGTTTATTTACAGTGCCTTTAGAGGTTTTGTTTTTGTTTTTGCCTTTTAATGATTCACATTTATATCCTTTGTTCTTCATGTAAGGGATAAGATTCTACCTCTGGATGTTTTGCACTTCTCCCTTCCCAACCCCACCCCCCCATCCCCGCAATGCACTGAAAGTGTGTTATACTTTAGTAAGAAGCTCTTATGCAGCCAAGTGATCCTCATTCTGCAAACTCTTATATACTTGAGTAATCTGACTGATATTAATTGGGGACAACTCAGGTAAATAGGATTCTTCATGCATTTGTCCTAGGTGACTCTTCCAGTCTGTTCAAGTCAAGAGAGAGTCTTATCAACTCTTTTTGGCCTTGTCTGTCTCATAAATATGATATATTAGTAGAAAACAGTAGAAAGGAAGAGCTGCTTTATGGGTCTTAAATATCTCATAACTGGGAGTTGTTAAGGTTGATTACCATATTGTCATATTTATTACTCCCATTCTTGACCGTTACCCACTTTTCCTCCCCAAATAGCTGTGATTTCAGCAATTTCTGAAGCTTTTGGTGGAGGATTCCTGGTAGTGAGGGGAAAAATAAATTTCAGGCATACTTTATTTTAAAATTCCATAGGTTATACTTGTGAAAATACAGTATCTTTGCTTTCCTGTTGTCTCAATGTCTTTAATGTTTAATATTTGTGAAAGGTCTCCCATTGACTCAGTGGGCTCTGTTTTGTTCTAAGACAGTTAAACCTTAAGAAGCTCTTTCTCTCTGCTCATTTTGCCAGATTTATTTACAATAGGTTAGATTTTCAATTCATGTAGAAAGATAGGAAAATTTTATTCACCCAACTTTCATCACCTAAATAGGGCACAGGCAAAAAGATGGAAATGGGTGTGAATATGTGACATTAAAGTTATGGCACTGATCCTAGCTATTATTCAGAAATCAGTGGGACATTTCATTTGTAAAAATTGCAAGTTCTGAGCTTCTTTTCATGTTAAAAAGCAGATCTGCATTGAACACTTAGAATTTATATAAATCCATAGTTAACTTCAAAAATGCCTTAAATGCAAAATTTATTTTTTCCTTCAGCAGCAACCAAGTCACTTCCTGTAAAAATCAAAAACCACACAGCACATTTCAGTTTAGTTCAAAAAAAATAGAATTTAGGGAAATAAAAGGACAAGAAGATCCAGAATAATTGTATTTCCTTGTGGAATAATAACAAAGCTAAAAATTTGTTTATTTTATCTCAGGAAGTGTCTGTTGACTGCTTCATTATACCAAGAATAAAACTGCACCACAAAGGGATACATAAATTATTCAAGGTAATTTAAAGCCGTATTCCAAACACATTGACTATAACAGAAACACTTTCTGTAACTTAAATGGATCAAGTCTATGGAGAGTCAGTGGAAGAGAAGGAAAATGATCACTCCCACTGTTTAGCTTGCATTGCAGCCATGGATTGTGCTGCTGAATTCATGTAATGCAGGATTAAGAAAACAACACACGCTGTTAATTTTCACATGCAACATGTCCTGGCTTCCTTTGAGGCGAGGTTCATGTGAGCTAGTTCATCATGGGATGGCTGCATTCTGTTCCTCTTTCTCTAAAAGCATATTAATACTCTTATACAAAGCACACACAAGGCAGTGACAGCCACAACACTTGATTCCTGAAGTACTGCATCATGATGTGGGAGAAAAGCTCATTAGAATATACCCTTTCATGGGATGAAAATGGTCCAAAAACTGTATTGAACATCCAGGGTTAATTTTACTCTTTGAAATTACAGATTCAGCTAAACAGCCATCACCTTGTTGGGATAACTTGTCACACTGTTGGAATTTAAGCACTGGTGATCTACTGGGAGTAAATGTCCTTATGTACTGCTATCTAAAGGATGGCTATCCTGGGGTTTCTACCAAGCCTACATGATCATATATTGATGCTAGGCTTATTTATTTCGGTAGTTCTGAAGTACACTTAATCATGGTACTGAGGTGCCCTGTGTGGTACATAATTAATATTATACATTGACTTTGGAAGAAAGCTTTGGGAGGGGGGATTTGGATGATCCAGAAGAAATATGGTAACTCCTTTATATTCAGCAGAGAGTCTGCGTGGTAGAGATTGAGCTCCTCCATTTACAAAGATGAGGAACGATGAGAATGTTTCTTCTTCACCCTTTGCCCCTAACGCTTGTACTATTCTCAGTTTAAACACCGGTCCAGTGCTAATTTTTGCCAAAAGTGAAAGAGAGAGTGAAAAATCATTAATTCAATTTCTCACTGTTTTGCCTCTGGTGATTGCTGTCACTTCAGGTAATAGCTTGTCTGTGGTTCTGACCCAATTCTTAAACCAGTCTTTCCATACTCAACCAATTAATCTAATGGTTCATTAATTGCAAACATCTGAAATCATTAGAACCTGATTGAGCACAAAAGCATCAAATCCTGTGAAGCTGTGACTGCTTAGCCAGCAAATGGTCTCATTGCAAAGGAATGTCAATGTTTATAGTAAATGTAACCTAAACTAGGGTGTTCATTGACATATCCCTCCATTTGTATACAACGGCTCTGACATCTATCAGTTCAAGAGTGCATGATTTATCCACTGCTATATCCTGGAACTGACAAGCCAAAGATTACAGCTTAACCTACATGAAAGCAGAGGCTGTATGTATTCCTAAAATAAATATTTAGTAACTGACAAGCTCTGGTTAATATTAATTCCTGATAGAAAGCAGTCAATTTAAGCTTACTTCATGCCAAAATCTATTTGTATTTTGTAAATCATTTTTCATGAATATAGTCGAGAGGATCTCAGGAAAATATGTAAGTGGGGGGGTTGCTGTATCAGTTGCATTTCATATATCGCACGTCCGCATTAAAGAGACCCTTCCATGGGCCCAGAAAGAGGGACAGACTTGGGTAAGGACGCACACGAACAGTACTCCGATGGCAACTGTGAAATAGAGACTTTTAATTAAGTTAATTTAGTGCGTGTGAAAGATGCTAAATTTACCATTCTGGAACATGAAGCCTTCTGTTTATCTGTAGGGGACACAGCACAGGTAGTACAAAACTTCACTGCCAAACTGCATCATGGATTCCTCTGTCTCCTTGATGTGGTCTGTCTTTGATTTTTCTCTTTTACTTCTCTTGTTTGTTTTTAAAGGCTACTAATTGTTCTACTGATAGATAAATAGGGAAAGAGGTGAAAATTTCCATTAAAGCATTCCTGTGCTTTGGCATTCTCCTAAATGATTTTGTCCTGCTGCTCTGATGACAGCTGCCTTCCTACAGAGTCTAGTCTGGGGCCAGCAGTGCTCTCCTCAGCATAGATAATGTAAGGGGGGGAAATTATATTTTTCCTGTTGAACACGTGCTTTGATATATGTCTTCATAGAAAATCTTGGTGGACTACTCAGTTTATGGTTACAAGTAAGAAGACTGTGCATAATGCAGATATGAACTCAGCCTGCCTGTGAGCAGGACAAATATCGATCCTGCCCAAGTCAACTGTGCAGCCATAGCACAGAACTAGTAAATACTGGAGGACAACAGCTTCACACCATGCAAGTATGGCTACTTGGCTTCAAACAGGAGCAGATCTCCAATTTGTCTAACATTTGCTATCTTTCTCTCTTTTATGCACAACCCATGTACACACACACAGCTTCATCCCACAGTATTTAGTGCTCTCACCTCTCCATGTGTACATTCAAAATGTTTCTACTTCTCAGGTTCATTTTTCCGACTGAGTTTTCGTCTGGCCTGTAACTTTGAGAGATGACTCCTGTTCTTTCAGTTAATGCTATACTTGATTTCTTCTTACATATGTCCTTAAACAAAGATTAACTGCAATTTGCTAAGTTGGTGATGCAGCAAAGGTGAGCATAGGTCTGGACTTTGCTTCCTCAAACTATCTCTGACATAAAAGCGTGTGTGTATTCATCACTAGGTTTCTATAAACCCTCAGTGAGCAGAGAGGGAAAAGGGCTGGTTCTGTTCTTCCCAAACTGTGATCCTTGCAGCCATAGTGAGCAGCCCACACAGTCATATCCAGCACTGTTTGTTTTTTTGTTTTTTTAGAAAAATCCTATTTAAGAGATTGATAATAAGGGTGCATAGTGATATTCAAAGGGCTTAAATAGCTGTCCATTTGAGCAGGGACTTCTACCCCTGCAGATAACAAGGCAGGGATGGTTTGGAGAGGCTACCAAGCAGAGAAACTGAAAGATAATCAGGGAGGGAACTGGCTGTGTGCTTCTGGCAATAGATGAGCAGTATCAGTAGCCCTAATGATCCAGGGCAGTGGCCTGAGGAAGTCCTTGGAGTGTGGTTTTCTTTATCACTTTTACTGGACTGGCCTTTGGGAATGAGTTATGATCTGATGGTTTGATCTTTTGTATTGTGTATGGGGTTATTGCACCTTTTAGTTCCTGACAACAGTAGTAAAGCTGCCAAGTGTTACTTAAAGTGTGGGAATGTTTATAAGAACTCAGCAAAGGAGAGTGCCCAGTATTCAGAGTGCTAACAGTACATTATCAAACATCTAGCAAAGTGGTGTGCTGTGCTGCTTGCTGCAATACCTTGCTTTGAAAAGCCCTTTTCCAGCTAGTGAAATAAGCCTTTGTCAGAATGCAAGGGTCAGTAGCAATGTAAATACTGAAGACCACAATTCCAGGGTATCTCTGTGCTTATACTCAAGGAGAACTGCATGTGTTTTAACTCTACATGTATGTTCACATCTCCTGTGGAATTATTTCAGATGAAATCCCAAAGCATACTTGTTCTGAACATTAAATGGAGCGACATTATTAATTTTTTGACAATGTTCTAATGGAATCATAGTTCAAAATACTCAGCAAAAACATTACACTCCCCCATCATTAAGGTGAATTTTGTTTGCATGCTCTTTTCCCAGAATACTGATGTTAATTTTTGCTTAACTTTAGTCTTACAAGGTAAGAAGCAATTTAACAGACTCAGTAACCTTTCATTAAAGTTCAGTGCAGTACTTAAGCGTGTTGGGTGCATTAATTGTTAGCTGACAGCTATTATTTCCATGAAACCCTTTTGTAGTAAAATTCCGTTTGATGGATTGGATTTTGCAAAATTTGCATTTCACTGAGCCAGAGTCAACTGGTACTTAGAGCTAAGGTAGATACTTAAATAAGAAAACAATAATTCTTTAAACTATTGTTAAATATCTATTAAAACTATCAAACTTATTTAAGATAAACTTTATGGAGTTAATATCCCTGCAGCACTGGTTTTGATGTATCAGTATTTTAAAAATGGCTCCTAATATAGGACTACATGTTTACACCCAGTCCTGAGTGCTGGCATAAAGCTGGCATGAAGACTCTTGATTTCTATACTTTTAAACACAAGGGAAAAACCAAGAAAACCAGCAGACAAGGAGGTTTATGTGTTTCCTAAACCTCCATTTCAGAGATGGAGTCATATATATATATATATATTTCCTACTCAGGATGCTATTAGATGGTGTAATGCATGGTGAGCAATTCTCTGAGGTGCCAGAGAGCGTGGAATTTCTCAGATAGTAAACTCTGAAGACTTTAATGGATTAACATAGTTTTCCTGGCTACTGACTTTGCAATGACCCTTGCATCTAGCAGACTAAACTACCATCAGCACTACAAGAGTGAGAAGAATAATAGAGCATCAGTGGTTAGCAGCAGTGTTTAGGAGGTGGAGTTCAGCACTGTGGTAGTACCAGCATGGAGGAGATGGTGAGAAAGGAATAGAAAAAGATGTCAAATATCTGAAGCTGAGGAGGAAGAGTTGACAGGGATAAGAGTGGGAAATCACCTTGGAAAAAAACATGGAAGTTTTGTGTGTTAGCTAGGTGGTTACAAGCTGCTCCAAAAGAGAGCAGAACAGCTGTCAGACTGTGCTAAAAAATGAAAATTTAAAAAAAAAAGACAAAGCTCGGACACTTAGAGCAGATGAGAGCGTTAGACTTGTTAGCTTGAAGGTATCTGTCTGAATATGTTGGCCTAGGGTGAAGATTCAGGGAGGGAAGGATGAACAAGAAAGAGGATCCCTTGAGGAAACCAAATTGTCCAACAAAGGGGATGTGCTGAGGGAGAAATTATAATAAGATGTGACTGAGAGAAACAAGGTACTAGTAAGTTTCTCACAACCAGAGCACTAAAAATTTCTAAATCAAGAAGACAGTTGACATAGAGATGAAAATTATAAAAAAGTAAGGGTGGAGCACTAGCCTATCACCTATATTCTTGTGTATACACTGATTTTATCAATGATACACCTTTATTAGGATCAGTTGAATGTTTGGGGGTTTTTTTAAAGCACATGTCTACGCATCTTATCTGATCACAGATCCATCTCTGCCATCATCCTGCCTGGTTGTTGATACATTCATTATACTTAGTGAAACCTTGTGAAATAGAAATCTAGGAATATGCTTCTGAAAACTATCATGAGCATAAATATACAAGTAACAGCGCAGATATTGCATTAATTTTTATTACTGAGTAGCTAAAAATGTAATGCTTTTTTTTTTTTTTAATGATTATAAATTTATAATTCTCTGATTATGGTAAAGATCTGAGTAAAAGTTGAGTCACACCTACCTATCTAGACTAAATCAATTACGTGATATAATTTGGTAAAATTAGCTGACTTTTACCACTAATCTTAGATGCCTTATTAAATACATAAGAGTAGCAAGAAACTACTTAGATCATCAGTATTATCTCATCAACAGTGGAAAGAGAATGTTACTTCCTTCTATATAGTAGAAATCTGATGAGGAAAGGAGAAAAACAGAGAGAAAAGTGAGTTACTTAATTATTCAAGAGGGAATTTCCTCTTCAGCAAATTCCTTTCTCAGTTCAGCCAAATGCTGTCATTACATGGCTTCTAATTTTAGGTAGAGTTTGGATAGCAGGTCAGAAATTTTAACAATAAAACTGCAGAGTCTCTATCACAGAATAATGGTCAAGTATTTTCACTTCTTTATTAATTCGGGGGCTGCCATAAGTATAATATGGTAAGACCCTCTGCATCCAAGTTGCTTGCATGTTCTCTTTACAGTTTCATTTTTATGCTCAAGAAGAGATAAAGGAGAAATAACTCAATAATGCTGCAATTTTAGCAGTGTTCTTTGAAGACCCACACCACTGTCCTTTTCATAGGCTATTCCCACAAGTCCATTATGTCCCACAGGTACCTTGCATCTGTCACTGGATGGGAATGAGTCCCTTGGGTTGAATTAAATCAATACCTTGACCTTCAGGAAGATCTTTTGTTTGTATCAAGTAGGCAATAAAAAAAACATTAAATGGCAAAAATAACATATTCTTCTGTATCTTACATATGAGGAAATGCATGCTAAGTTTAGGAACTTAGTAAATGAAGGCAGTTTGTGGTGTAGAAAACATTAAAATCAGAGTAATTGTCATTCAGATTGCTTATGACCTCTTGGACATTTGTGAGATAGAGGATGAAATCTGTCACATTTGCACTTTGCACTGAGGTTATCCGTATGTGGAGAGTGGTTTTCCAAGATGTAGCATCAGTTAGCAAAAATGAAAAGAAAAAGAAAGCAGAGCTCATTTAGGGAAGCGTCGTTATTGGGTGTGGCACAAGAGCAGAAGGTGGAAGACCTACAAAGAGGTCATGTGAGACAGAGCAATTTAGCTTGAGAGATCAATTTTACATTTGTTTAAAGCAGAAAATTAGCAATGTTTTCATAAGGGAATTGTCATGATTGTGTCCTAATGCTTTCAAAATTAAGCATTCCCCAAGGCAATGAAGACTGCAGAAAATATCTCAGTGGCAGTGCCATGCTTAGAAAATTAGAAAATGGCCAGCCCTGTGTTGAAAAGATCTGAAATAAGTTGGCTGGTCATTCATATGCTGCTGGGTCAGTCAAAGCAAACGTACCTGCCACAAAAAGAGTGCTCTTGGCAGGGACAGCACACCCTGCACGGGCGTGTGGCTCTGGCCCCGCACTGGGGGTTTTACAATGGGCTGGCTGGGAAATGTGAACGTTAGCATGCAGCCTGGCGTTTGCTTTTTGTGAGAATTTTTGAGCAATTCTATAAATGAGAAACAGTAAGTCTTAAAATTTTCTGCTGAAAAAGAAATTTCTTCTGGGAACGTAATAAGAATGGGTTACAGGGATGCTTATGACAACGCAGTAACTCAGCCAACTACTTTGAAAATAAAGTAGTTAAAGGAAAACATACTCGGTTTATAGTCTGCTGTCTTGATAGAGATATATCTTATTTCTTAATATAGCACAGATTTCCAAATAAGCTAGCTTCTTGCTCACATGGCATTTCTGTATCAGAAGACCTGAATTTTACTCTACCTCATTTGCAAATTAGGTAGGTAGACGCAAAATCCACGATCCAAGCTTTGTGACCATTTTTCCTGCATAAAGGTGCTTCGGTAAAATTTACATTATTAAATTAAAAAGTAATATTTGAAATAACTTTATCTTGGTTTACCTTTCCTTTTTGAGTTCTTAAAAAACCATGAACGATACTTTCTGCATGTTGTTTCAATTATTTGATTCCAGTCTTTTTGCTTGAAATACTATTCTTCTCTTTTTATTATTTGAAAATTATTTTTGCATTTAAGCTTTTTATTGTAACAGTGAATCTTAAGCCTCTCAATTGCAAATGTAGTGAGCAACATCTCTGATACAGCCAAAAAGTAGTTTTGGTGGAAAGGCATATTTGGCACAGCTTTGGTAATAAACCTGACTGTTACTTACTTTAGAACAACTAGGTCACAGCATTCTTGATGGTTAGCATCATTTATCTTTCTTCTGCTCAAGAAGAAAAGCCAAAGAAAGAAATAAAAACTGTGATTGGTTATGATGTCCCAAGGGAAACTCTCTTAAGTCTAAGGGGCATACCCAGCCTTTTTGGGGTTTTAGTGTAACTTATATCTGTGGCTTTTGCACCTTTAAATTTTGTAACAGGAAAATTATTTTAAGTACAAATTAGTGCTTCTTAGACCTTTAACCATATAAATAGGAATAGCAATCTGAAGTTGTAGCAATTTGTTAGGAAAAAAAAATTACTTTGATTTTACTGTTGGAGATGTAGATATCTGGACATAGAGACCACAGAGGAAAGGTGCCCTCCTGGAAAGGTTACCACAGGTTGATTCGGGGAGCTACACTTTAAGATGCAGCTTTAGTGCTGTATAATTTGAGATGAGTTATATGTGATGGCCCTTGCTCTAAACAGTATTGCTTATTTTTACCTTTGGCATAAGTGAGTTGTTTGTGTGCACTTTTATCCCTTCTGAGTGAAGCGTCTCTCCTAATCAGATGTAGAAGATAAGAGAACCTAATCTGAGCATCACCATCAGGTAGTCGTTCTATAGCTTCCTTATGCCTGTGTTGGAGTTTTCTTGGGCAGTGGTTTTGGTTAGCATGGCTTTAGAGGTTGTTCTATGGTTACAGGATGAAACTAAATCCTCCTTCCTTAATCCTAGAGATGGCCAAAATTTTCCACCTTTAACTTGTTTTATTAATACATTTTCTGAGAAAGGCCAGAGAAAGAGTAAGAAGAATTTATTAAATGTGAGAAGTTTCTTAAAATCAAAAGAAAGTGAAAAAGGAAATGTATTCATTTTTCACTGCTAATTTTTAGCCAACCTCAAATTCAAAAGACAGCTTGCATTCTTCATTGACAAGCAGTGAGCCCCTCCAAGAGTGTAATCATACTAAAATTCACAGCTAGGAAAATGTACAACTGGAAATTTATCAAGCTTCTATCTTGAGGAACTGAGGTATGCCTTGGAGGAATGCATTAGATGCTATGGTTAATTAACTAATTTACTCAATCAAGTTTAACAGTGGTTTTAACTTTAATGGCACCATTACATTTTAATATGAAAATAACAGGCTGTATTCCTAGCATTCCCTGCAGTCCGCCTCCTCTCTACCATCCACTTTACAATTTGATTTTGATTTGTGAAGTCTTAAACCTGCTTATAATGTCAAGCGCGTGTAATACAATATGTCTGGTGAACATTACACATGCCCACCTTACAAATACAGTTGCTTGAAGTCATAGCTCCTGACAGGTAGTGTGCACTCTTCAAGAACTGTAGAGTTTGCATATGTCCTTTAGGAAGAAAATGGTATACAGGAGTATATGTAGGTAAGCTAATTTTAAGTATGTTTGAGTGATTTTCTCAAAGAAGATCTGGAGCCCCTGCTGCCTAGCAGAATTCCCTGTCTTGTGCTTTCTCTGGGGCCATGCATTGGCACAGATGGGTCCAAACGGGCTGCAGGGAGAAAATGGAACAAAGAGAAAGGCAGCTCGCACTGTACTTGTTGCTTTGCTGAAGGAGGACACTTCTCTCTGCTTAAAAATGACAGTTGTGAACACTTCAGGCGTTCCTGTTGCTGTGGTGAAGTCCATTCTGGCTGCAGTCTCCCCCAAACATTTTTTGTGATGTTATCTACTTTATGATGGAAATATTCTATGGATTCCTTGAATTTCATGTCTTAATATTCTTAAACAACCAACTTCTTGTTGACTCTGTCTTATTTTTGTCTGATCTAATTGATATTAAACACTAAATTAAACATGACTGAGAAAATCCTATGCCCCAATATGCCACTGCAACGGTTTCCAGTCACAGCCCATCAGCAAATAAGTTGTTTATACTCGTGTGGGAAGACTTGTGCCCAAAGCTGGCAACAGGGGACAACTGCTGCCATATTGCTAGAATAATTTATTGAGATATTGAGAATGTGCCTTCAGGTTGGTCAGGCAGAGAATCTATAGCTCCCCTTGTCAATGGGTTGCTGTGGGTAAAATAGAAAAAGTCTCATTGCAGGGTTGCTTTTGGGTTTTGTTACAGTAAAACCCTTCAAAATATGGTGAGGTGAACCAGAACGTGGTGACCAGCTATACCAACACTTGGTCTATGGAATATGAACCCTGTGTGGCTTAAACAAGGTCCAGGCATCCAGCTTCATGGCTGTCAAAGTTCAGAAGACTCTGTTCCTGCCTGGCAGCAAATATTTAGGTGCTAAGAAGACATCTAGTCTTCCTTGGGAACTCGAGAGCCCAGGCTGTGCTTCAGGACAGAGCAGAGGCAGACCCAGGCTCACCACTGCAGCCTGGCTGGTGCCCATGGGGCTGGTTGTCCCCACGTGGGTCACACCAGTGAGACCAGGACATTGATTAGAAGCAGCAGCCACAAAAGGCAAAGATTTCAGGTGTCAGAGCAAAAGCTTGCTGCTGAATACCCACATCCAATTTATAATAGATTTAATCTGATTCTGGAAAAGGACAGTAAATCATTGCTAAACAGTTATATGTGATTTTATTGAGAATTTTTACTATCATAGATACAAAGGCCGTACTTTAGAGATTAACTAGGAAAAGTTTTACAAGACAGTGGAGATAATGAATCACAAATTCTGTAAGGGTGAACCTCCCATGCTGAATCAAAGTACAGCTGTCTCATATTTGCTCTGTGTGCATTTTGCTACCAGTAATTTTGTCATCAATTTTCATATTTTGTTTAAACATATTTGTCTTTTGGACAAGATAGGTCATATTTCACACATTTGATGAATTTTCTCCTTGGTCCAGTTTTACAGGATTTGCACTTAATTAATTGCACAACCTTTAATTCGACAGACTGTTTTTAATGGCTGTGTAGTTTCAAATGCATATACACAGAAGAATTTCAAAAAGTAATTGTTTTTATGTCACTACCATTGAAAGTTGCAATTATTAAAATATACAGATAATGGCACAGAATTTCTTAGCCACTTATACTAAATAACACACATGCTTTTTAATGCATATTTCGGGGTTTTCTGTGGAAGTTGGGGTATCACCTCCATACAGCAGTGCTTGTACACAACCCCTGCAACTTTGCACAAACGTACAGCTTCAACTTGAAAAGCAAATTTTGTACATGTACTCTTGGAAATATGAGCCTTTATTTAATTTTTTTTTCAGGAATTATACTGCAATTTCATTAGTAGTTGTTGACAGAACTGTTTGACTGCAAGCGTTGTGCTTTAAAAGGCTAAATAAATTTCATGCTTCCAAAGCTTAGTGAAGGGAAGACCACCTTTTACTAGGAGAGCTAAACACTGACAGTTGTGGCACTCTTAAAAGCTTCTTTAGTTCCTAGCAACTCACAGAAGAGGACTACCTCACCCGTCCAGACAGCAGGCTGTCTGGAAATGTGCCCATCAAATCTGTTTGTCAAGCCACCAGGCTTTTCCATGCCTGGTAAAAGGCAGACAGGAAGGAGTAGGCAAAGGTCAATCCTTGTCAGTTCTTTGTAAATGTAATTGTACTGGCAGTTTGCAAGGCACTTGCTTGTTCCCTAGCAACTTTGTGTATGTGGGGAAGAGTTAAATACATATTTCTCAGTGTGTCGCTTTTCCACTAATTTTGGCTATATGATTTATTTTATTTATTGGCCTTTGTGTATATTTGGAGGTTTGGGTGGATAAGCTGCAAACTCCCGTAAGCAATTGTTGCAAGCCTTTGAACAGAAATCTGTTACTGAGGACTGACTGACTTCTGAGTTGGAGCATAATCATGATAATTAATCTAGATTCTGACTTCTTTTGTTATGTGGCTCTGAAGAAGTGTAATTTCTGAAACAAATTCTTTACAGAATCTGTTCTTCATATTGGTAGTGTAGTGAGCTGCAATCAGAATCTGACCCAATAGCACCGAATGCTTTGAGTGATCTTTTATGTTGATGACTATTAGATGGGGAATTTTTAAAGTATATATGTCACAAATGACTCCTACTAATGACAGACATAAGAACAGTGATTTTAAGATGGATTTTTGTTCAGAGGAATGAATTTAGGGATTAAGCCAGGGCATACGACTCCAGTCTAATTTCTAGGAGTTGTCCCTACTTACACAAAGGATGAATAAAACTCATTTATCTTATTGAAGCCTGAGACAAAACAGTGGGGCTCACGTGTGCTGCTGATGTGGACTGGCACAGCTCCATGGACCACAGAGCAGTTGGCCTGGGGTGTTCATGAGGTGCTGAGAGAGATGTTTCTATAAAGGACCAATTCATACTTGTAAAACTGGTGCACACAGTCCCATTCCACCAAATGGGAATGGCCAGTAGAGAACCTTCCAGTCCAGCTGCACTTGCAGTGAGAGCAGACTCTTGGGTGTAAGTTCTATGGATCAGGCAGGGCTCACTAAGAAGGAGGTCTGTCTGTCTTTCACTTCACTGTGAAAACCTGTCATCTCTGCAACGTGGAGATGGGTAGGAAACACGCTACATCAAACACGCTGAGAGAAGCATAGTGAAATTCTGCTTAATTTTCCATTTCTCTTGTATTAACCTGGCTAAAGAGCAGCTAAACACAGTGCAGTTTTTAAGTGTAATTATTTGATCTGCCAAGTCATAGGTTGTTTCCTTTTCAGCAGCTAATATTCCCTTTCACTTCATTTGCTGATGGAGTCACGATTTCCACAATACTGACACAGACAGAAATGCATCCAGAATGCTGTGTTAATCTGTATTGTTTTAATTTAACAGACAAAATTTCTTGACGTTGTTCCTTTGACTTAGTAGAGTTACACCAGCAGAGAATTTGTTCCAGTGAGTTTTACAGTGTTACTGACTCTCAGTAATTTATCACTTTACATGTCTGCTCGTTTAACTGATAGAACCTACAAGGATGAGCAGGGTGGTTTAAACTGCTTGGTCTCTTGGTGCAGGTAGCAATAACTCTTTGTTTGCCATTATGTACAGTTTTCTGCTCACCTGTACATCTTGAAATGGTTTATAAATTTAGGGTGAATCTGTGCCTATTAAGGTAATTGGACAGTTTAGGACTCCCACACATGTCCTCTGAAGTACCCTCTGAAGTGCATGTGGGGAATGGGTTATACCCTTGCTCCAAATGATGTGGCAGCCATTGCCTTCCTGTGTTGGGCTGGGATGGGAAAGGGGAGAGGTGCTCGCCCTGTCTGGTCTCCACTGCCTGGTGCTGTGAGCAGCCAGGGTCCATCCTGCAGTGCCATGGGACCTCTGCGCAAGCATAGCCCTGCAGAAACTTGCCCGAGCCCCCAGAAAGTTTCAGGTAATCTTACTTCTAGGTGATAGGATTTTGTCTTATCTTCTTCTTTTTTTCTGAACCCTGAGAATGCAAATTAAATTGGAAGTTGCTAAGGTGGGAGGGGAGAATTTTACAGGCCTGCTTTTCTTGCTTCTGTATCTTCAAGAACTCAGAATAGTCTGTTCCAGACAGAGAACAAGGGACTGAGATGCTTGAGGATGTCTTTTCAAATAGCTTCAACCTCCTTTCTAGGAGCCCAGCTGCACGTTTGGCTTACATACACAGGCTGGTAACAGGCACGTGTCTGAAGGTGGGACCTCAGAGTACCAGAACTGGACATCGTGGTTTTTTTAGTAAGAAGGTTATACAGTCTGGTGCTGTCAGCTGACTGTCAGCATTAAATACACCTTTCAAATTGCCAGCAGTTTCCACAGCCATTTAAAATGTGATCACAAGAGATCTGATTCACATGGGTTCATGGAACCAGAGCAGCTCCTGGCTCCAAACTTCACAACCTCTGACAGCAGAGCACATCCCTGTAACCCTTCAGAATCAGCAATGCAGAGTGAGGGGTCTGCCCTCACAGAGGGCACTGGCCTCAGGTAGAAACACGGTTTGATTTTTTTTGGTTTTTTGTTCCTTGTAACAGTTTACAGCAGCTTCATACTACTCCAGTAGAAAGAGTTACAAAGGAGGAGTTAGAATTCAGGCTGTGTCCTGGTGAGTTTCTCATCTTTGTTCATTGCAGATGTTAAGTCATTTTGAGATGCAAGTCATTTCTTTGAAAAAGCTTTCTTTGGGGCTGAAATATAATGGCAGGAAATTAGCTGTTAATCCCATCTTTTCTTGGACAGACTAGACGTGCATAATAAACTCCCCCTTTCCTCCTCCTTCCTTGCCCAGTGATTCAGTTTGACCTGAAAGAAAACATTTTCTTCCAAGAAAGACGATGTTTATGAGGTGCAACCCTGGTTTTGCTCTGATGATTAGAGACACATGTATCAACCTGTGCAAAAATCTGTGATGGCTGTTTAAAATGAACCCTGGTCAGGAAGGCTGAGATCACAAACCCTGTGATAATCAAAACATCAGTACTAGCTTAACATGATATTCCAAAGTTGCATCCAAAGTCACAAACCTGCTTTATAACCCTTGCTCCAGTTGAGCACAACAAAGATGGTAAAGCTTTGTAAATTTGCCTGGGAAGGAGCCATAGTTCACTCCTCTCCCCCTTTCCCTCTGCTTGGGGAGGGAGGGGGACCTGGGAGAGGCACATCCCAGAATTGGGAATACGGCTGCATTACCTTTGTCTTCCAGCAGATTTTGGCTACTCACGTAACCCCAAGAGCCTCCCAGCCACCTGGCAACACTGCCAACACACTGTCAGAAATGGGCAAAAACAGGGACATGGAAAGGTTAGAGTTGTCACTGCACCCAGAGGTAGAGACCTCTGTGTTTAAGGGATGGCTATATATTTGTCAATACTGACTGTTTTCTATTAAATTCTCTAACAGACTTAAAATAAATAATTATTTTTCCAGAACTAATCAGAAAAAACAGCGAGCATGATTATATGGTCTGGTGAACAGGTATCAGATACAACTTTCACATTTTCTCACGTGTACTAGACCATGTGTCTCACTGTGGTAGAAAAGCTTAGACTTTCTGTTTCCCCATTTTATCACTCATAACTACCTCAGCTCATGTTGTAATAGCTTCTTGGGCACAGGTAGAAGGGGTGTCAGTGTGAAGAGACAGTTATGTTATTTTCTGCTTATGTGGCCGAGAATATTTTGTTATTTCAGGGTATTTCAGCAAATGAAAGAGACACCTTTGGGAAATTGGGAGAAGTTCTTCCACTGAGCAGGAACATACATTCAATCTTTAGTTCATTGCTTCTGGTGGGCAAGCATTAAATCAAACACTGTGATCGGATCCCTGGCAATTCCTTCAGCTTTTGTCAGCACTCCTTGTTCCTGCCTCGGCCACAAATCCTGAGAAAATGAAAAGTGATAGGGAAATATAAAGTTAGTACATGTCCTTCTAATTGTGCAGCAAGGATACTGTAATGTGAGAGTGGAAAATATTGTGGTGGAAATTAAATGTTTGTGGAAAATACAAGAGGCGTGTGTGGAAGAATGAGTTAGATCAGAGAGCTGCCTGGGAGAGAGGGCGATGTCCAGCATCGCCTCTCGGTGTGACTGGGAGTTAGGTATTTAAGGTCTTAATCTTTAAACAATAACATATAGTCCTGCTCCTTTTCAGGTTTTCCATGCCTGACCTAAGGAGGTGCCAACACTGAAGTCAGTGGGAACCTTTGTTCCTCCAGTAATTCAATCCTTCATTGAATTTAGTGCCCACCAAGAACCATGAGACCCTTGTGGGCTCTTACAGATGGTGGGGGCACAGTGGTAGGCACATCATGTAGGAAATGCTCCCTTTCAGTTTTAAAGCATTGTGCTTTGTTACTGTTCTGTCTTATCTCTAAATATAACGATGCCAGAACATCTGCTTATTTAAGTAGTTCCATTTGGTCCTAGACTCATCAGGTTCTTGTAAAAAGGACTTTAATAGGTCCTTTTCTAGTGAATAGCTGGGATTTGCTAGAACTCCTTGGGCTGGGGAACAATATTACATACTGTAAAACTTCTCCATTGCATTGACTAATTATTTTTAAATAAATAAGTTGCTTTGAAAATTATTTCTAGTCAAACCAATAGGACTTGAACTGAAATTCTTATGCCAGGCAGCAGCCTCGTGAAATGTAAACTGAGTTATAAACCTATAGAAAATGGATTTTATTATGGAAATGTAAACTGTCCCCTAAGCATAGCATGGGGAGGTGATGCTATAACAACATCCTAGTAAGTAATAAACAACAGCCAGTATTATATCAGATGACTGGGTACAGCTCGAAATGTATCTGTTTGGGTGTTGAATTATCCCCAAATTTGAATTATGGGCATATAATTCAAATTATCCCCTTCCAGCAATATAAAGTCTGACAGACATATTTTTTTAATATACTTCTTGTGCTGTTTTGCATTATGTCACATCCTCCAGCGTTAAAAGCACAGCTTTCCTAACATGATTCATCAGAAATCAGGGGGGAAAAATAGTTGAGATCTGATATACTGAGTACTCTTAAATTACATAGCAGCTTCAAGTATAGTGTATGAGGAGACAGAAGCAGAGTGAATAACTATGTCTCAGGCTGTCATGTCCGTGAACTGGGAAACTCACTGGCTCATTGAATCATTTCCTGGTACTTCTGCTCATCCATCGATACAGAAAGCAACCAGGCTGGGTTTACAGAGATGAAAGCCAGAGTAATTCAGAGCCAGCTGTAATTCTTTATAAAACATACACTAAGTATTTTTGTTGACTCCTGCATGACATTTCCAAGGTGGCTGGGAAACCAGGCCATTTGTTACACGGAATCTAGATCAATAGAAAGCACAGAGGAAAACAAGTAAAGTTAACATCCAGTGGAAAGGACAGAACAACTTCCAAGTTTGCACATCTGAGATGTGCTCAGTGTACATTTCAGGGGAACATCCTGTTCTTCAGAACATCGTATTCAATTACTGAAAAATATTAAGCATGAGGAAAAGCTACTGCCATATGTATATGTAATTGTCAGACTTTACTAGTGTGTGGATTATAAGCATTTGCACACTCTTTTTCTTCTAGCTTTTCTGTGCAATTACAGTGCTACCTATGTCTTTGTAATGCATATGGCACAAATATTTTGTGACTGCTCTGACACACCTGAATTCTCACTTTCGTTAATGTTATCTGCTTTATCACCAAAAAATTACTACATTTTAGCATATAAAAGAACCTTATACTAAAAACTTAAATATGTGGTTTTCATCAGATGTGATCTATCAAGGATAAAAATTTGTTATATTGCTTCTCAAATACTCTTGGTCAAATTTCTTAGTAAAGAGTCTTGCTGACCTCATTTACAGGAAGTCAGGGCTCATTTTTCAAGATTTGGTTTCAGAATAAACTTTTAAAACATTCAAGACTTTCTTCATGTCATTACAAGGATCAAGTCCATTTCCATTTGTATTTTCTATGCTGTCCTTATTCAGAAAAGTTTATATGCAGGCTTTCAGTGTATTCTACATTAAAAGACAGAGGAAAAAAATATTAATCTCTATAGGTTTGTCTTCATAGGATTACTACTTGCTAAGATTTAAAAGAATTAACACATCACCTGGACTTTACATGTAAAGATTTAACTTTTTGATAAACAGCGAACTCATCTACTGCTGTGCTAGCTATTTTTAACCCACCTTGTGAGTATGCTTTTTTTTTTATTGCTTTATACAGCATATCTGATTCTCTCTAAAGCACAAACTAAAAAATCTATCCGGCTGTCATTTGCTGCATAGTGCCATCTATCATCATGCAGCTTGGCAGCTGTAGTGCATGAGAGAGAGGGGGGAGCTGAAGCAGGAGGCACAGTCAAGGACTTTCACATGTAACACACAAAAAAAATCCTTGTCACAATTATTTATGGCTCTTGCTGGGGCACATAATAGGACACATAAAACCTCTGTTTCAGTTTCAAGCACCCTCACATCCACGCTCCCTTGTCGAAGTTGGTCGCAGGCAGTTTTGCTTTACACATACAATTTCCTGAACAATGCCGAGCACTTGTGAAGTGACAGTGACAAATACTAGAGATGCTGCTGCAGCTCTGCAGGCTGTTACAGGAGCAGTGGTGTCAATAATCAAGGAAGGCTGCCAATGATACCAAAATGCCAGTGTGATATTCCACTTGTTCAACCGGTTATCTGCAATGCTTTTATTTTGAAGTTGCAGGAAACTTCCCTGTAGTTCCAGGCTGTGAGGAAATAAAGTGTCAGAGGAACCTGTGCCAAGAAATAATTTTTCATTATTTGATCTTCTGTGTAGTTTGATTCTGCGATAGCTAAAATATTGCTATTTCAGAGAGGCTTAATGAATATTTAGCAGTTTCCTATTAGTGTTAGCCTGGTGTGAAGTCTTTTTGTTAGGGTCTATCATATCAGCCCTCTGCATGGTGTTCTTGACTTTGTTGTTCATGGTGTAACCTTTGGTTCAGGTCCCAGCTGATGGATTTCATAGCGACTGTCTGCTGCCTCTCTAGATGGCAGGCAATGGAGAGCTGTGCTGCTAAGGAAACCATGCTTTAGATAATTAAACATAAAACTCGGGTCCAATCCAATAAATTGTCTTGCTTGCAGTTTCTCAAGAAAGAGCGTAGACAGATATTAACCTTGATGTCCCCATTAAAGTCCTCTGATACCCTTTTTATTTCCCATATCTCATAGTATTCCTGATCTCCAGTGTTAAGTAGCAGACTGTTAAATTAGCAGAAGAGAGGCCAGGATACATTTGCTCCTGTGGAGCAAATCAGTTTTGAAGGCACAGTCCCCAAAACCACCAAGAGTACAAAAAGCACAGAAGTGCTTGAAAAATACACCACCTTTAAGCCCAGGACATTTTCACTAGTCCTGATGGAGCCACAAACAGCATGCAAATATGCAAAGTGACTGTTGCTAAACCCACTTATTAATAAATTAGGGTTACATTTAACTAAGTGAGATGTATCTGACCTCTTTCTGAGGATGCAGGAAAAGGTGGTGGCTTCTAGGACAGCTTCAGTAATTTCAAATGTTAAAAGATGCCTAGAAAAAGAAAGATCTGCAAGACCAAGTTAGTAAGAGATGAATTACATTTTCTGTGTTTCAGTTCAGCTGAACTGAATAGGCTGCCAATTATATACAGAAGTTCACTCAAACTTGTTTCTCATGACCGTGTTCCTTCAGGTCAAAAGTGCTCCTACATGAAGAAGGGTTGTTTTAGGAAACATCGATCCTGCTGGCTCAGTTATGTCCCACATCCATCCTATCGCCCCTGCACAAGAAGTGTTATGAGAAACTGTTCACATATGGCAAAGCACATCCCTGCCTGTGACTTTACATCCCACCATCAAACCTCCCTCTAATTCTATACAGAGAGTTCCTGTTGAACAGAGGTGGTCTGGATGAGTGTAAGTTGAAACAGCTGTGTGCTCTTTACCTCATCTGCACCGAGAATCACAGCCAGTTTCTGCTCATTGCTTCCTCCTTCACAATCTAATTAAACATGTACACATGGGTTTTTTTCTCCTGCATAGTTTCTTTTTAAATTTCCTGTCCTACTTGGATTTCTTTTCTCACCTTAGTGAAAATAGGAATGGGATCAAAAGTTGATCAGACCATATTTACATCCATTACTGTTGTTTTCTTAAACTCACTGAAAACTGAGAGAACTATAGTCTTTATTGCTGTTGCTGCAATCTTGTAGATCCAAGTGATGTGCAGCATCAATGCACGATGTTGTCTTGATTCCTATGCAGCGGTAGGGAAGTGAACATCATTATGTATTTTGCAATAGTCCGATTAATTGAGTGAATACTCTTGCTTATGGGAAGTCTAAGATTATGGAGCTTAAGTAGGATTTTCTCTGCAGTCCTTCATGAAACCCACAAAATACCCACTGAAACTCGCATAAGCTAGCAAAACCCACATAGATTGAGGAGAGATGACTTTAGATCATTTTGCTAGTGTTTGCAAAATATGTTTTACTTTTTCCAAGGAAAGTAGAAAAGAGTGCATGAATGCTGCTGTTGCATCAGATCTGGGAACTGCAGTACATTGTGAAAAAGGACTGCTGTCAATCAAACTAATTTCCCATGGATTGCTTCTTGTCTTTAATTTCTGTTCCTTTGCTTCTATTTCCTATATGCCTGTAATATCTTATGCTTATGGTACATTCAGAAGAGGAAAAATAATTTTCCTGGAGTTTATAGATGCAATGTAGGAGATACTTAAATACTATGAAAAAAATAACCAAATTATATTGGTAGTTAAATGATCCGTACAGTAGAGATGTCCACATAGTTTCTGTTTATTTTCAATGCTTTTTTTTTTCTTAAGCTTTTTGCTCTATAGCCTGTTCCCATATATTTGGCCACCTTTAGAATTCTAAACTTGGGGACATACAAATAGTTACTGTTAGCATTAAGGCTTATCTGAGGAGCAGAAAAATGGAAGGCTTTGGTCATGTCATACTTCATAGAATTTTTCACTGGTTTCCTTTCAGCATCTCATGTTTGGAGAAGTTTCCATTTTATGGTGCTTTTCTTTTCTTGTTGTCTTATTCCAGATTTCAGTTATTCTGAGTAGAAAAATGTTCATTGCTCCTTCTTTTCTTATGAATTACAAGGTTGTAAAAACATTGAAAAAAACCTAATTTGCCATAGTCTGGGTATGTTGACTCTCAACAACAAATGGCACAAAATAATGACTCATTGGGTCATTAGGGAGAAAGCACAAATACTGAAACTGTGAGATTGTTTGGTTTTGTATTTCATAGAACTGGAGCAAGGTTGTGAGTAGCTATAGAAACGATGTTGGTGTTCCTCAGTGCAGTTCATCTCAAAATTGATCTTATTCTTCATTGAATTTATTTCATCATCATATTATATTCATCATTCATATCATGATTTGGTTGGTTCATAGTGTAACATGGAGATAAATGCCACACACATTTAACAGAGTATATATTTAATACCATAGCCTTTAAATTGGCATGTTTGGAACCTCCCACTTAAAAAAAAATCTGCCCAAGAAAGTTCTTGGCAATGCTAACATATGTGTACATGAAAAGCAGAGGGGAATGGAGGCACAATGGGACACAAAAATTGGTATACTTGATCATTTCCTTACAAACCATTCTTGATAATTGTGCCCAAGAGGTGTGCAGTGTAATTTTACACTTCTAACTTTCTACAAGTGTGCTTAGAATCTGCTTTACCCTCTTGGAGGTTTTAAATTACCACATAATATTTGATAGTAAAAATATTTAATGTTTGCGTAAAGAAGAAAAAAATAAAGCCATAGTACTGCATCCATTCTTGTGTGCAAAACCAGCTGCCATATGAGTGCAGCACCTGTGATTTTCAACAACTAAAAACTAGTCTTGTGAAAGGGTGCCTCTCAGATTTTTAGAAGACAAAAGATATTTATTTACTATACAAATACTTTTATTGTATGGCCAGCTAATGACTCTTACTTAATCAGAGCTTTTCAGTGAGTTATATAGTGCTTTCAGTTTGGTGATGTTTTGCTGTTTGGGTTTTGTTTTGTTTTTTAAATTTAAGCTTATTTGGGGTTTTATTTCTCGTGAGGCCACAACACATTGTTCTTTGCTTGAGATTGACACCAATTTAGTAAGATGTGGCAAACATGCAGCTACCAAGGAAATAGTTTCCTTAGCAACAAGGAACCTATTGACAACGCTCAAAGCGGAACCCACTTTAACCCCAATCTGTGGAGTTTCTGTTTCTCTGTTTTCTGGCTGTTCGTTGCAGCTGTAAAAATCAGATGTTAAA